>ML841060.1:19985-31270 GCA_009831015.1 Picea engelmannii
AAATTAAAATATATTGTGACTTATATTTTATCGTAAGTCAACACTCATAAATAATTAAGTATAACACTTATAATACATAAAAAGAAGGGAAGGATCCCTTCTTAGTATCATTTGAGATTTATATTCATTATTAAGCTGAATATGCCTAACATATATATTAAAATTATTTGTACTACATAAATATCTTCTTTTTTCCTTTTATTAAGATTGCATATATTTATTTATGTAATATTTTTGAAAAAACAAAATTGTGAAATTTGTGATACAAGTGAAGTTGAGGATGGATATCATTTCATTTTAACTTGTTAGAGTACCTTTCATTACACCAAAAGGTGATTTCAACAACTTAGTTGGAGGGAGATGTGTAATTCCTTTGTGTTGAATATGGAATTGACACGTGGTATTTAAAAAAAATATTAATAACAAGAAAATATTTCAATATCCATTTCTACATACCAATATGAGCAACATGTGTAATGCCTACCCTGCTCAACATGGAGTTGACACATGTCATTTAAAATAATAATAATAATGAATCGGAGTTCCTATCACATCCCTTTCAAATGATTACCCAACCCACCAAGTAAGGACATGACCCAAGTTCAAAAATCTCAATATAAATTCGAACCCATTAAACTCTAAAGCCATTCGAATTCACACATGCATGCAATTGAAAAATGTAGTAGCAATAAAAATGCATATATCCATTTAAACCAATGATTCCATTTTGAATTTCACTGATAAACAAAATATAGGCTTAAATTGCAAAGTTATAAACAAAAACTTAAGTGTGAATATTGAACACTTATCTTTTTACCATGATGGCCCAAGAAATTCGCTACGTACAAGCAATTTTCCACCCAACCATAGGTAACCATTGCAAATGCCACCCCCGAGCCACACTATGAGGCCACCGAGGTGATGGAAATTGGTTGTAGACTCGCATGTCACTGACCCAATCTAAGCTCAACCAATCTATTCACAACTAAACACTCTAGGCCACCATCCAACCATCAAGAAGTCATGGATTTCTCAACCACTACCCCTACAACATAAGAAAAACATCTCCCTTCTTTGCTCAACAAAGTCTCAAGAGTATTCTCCCTTATAATGCTCTTAGTTTAGTCAATAAGAACCCACCCTATTGTTTGCCTTTTGGAATACGTCAATAGAGATATACGTTGGCTCTAAGACACACAATGAACAACAATTAACAAAGGAAATAGAGGTTTCCTAAACATCCTTGCCTCTATTCTCCTCTACAACCATCCATCTATTTTCCCATGTCCACATATTTCTCTCCCATAACGAGTTTTAATCATTTTTAGATTTTTATCTTAGTAAAAAACATGAGGTGCAGTTTTCAGAACTTCAATGGTGCTTGATCATGAGAATGGTAAGTGTGAATGAGTGAATTTGAATTTGAATGGAAGAGTGTGTAGGAGAATGGAGGAGGTTTGAATTTCCACAAGGATGGGGTCTATCACACTTCCCCGTGATGATTGTACCCAACCCCCATGCCTTCATAACTACGTGAGGTAGACTTCCTCACCAACCACCACATGTACTCATTGATTGGATTCTAAGTCAATGATGACATATGAGATTTAAATAAAGCACATGATAAAAATATAGGAATTCGTAGGCAACATAGGATTGTTTCCACACCCACCTTAGGCTACCTTTCATCTTCCTCACTAGTGGACTCATAGCCCCTCTTGTGCCCTCTATAGCTATTTTGGACCTTTATATTAATTTTAGAAATAGCATTTACATATCTTGAGTATAGTATGGAAGGTCTACCACATGATGCACAAAAACCATATTTATCGCAATTACATGCCTAGTCGTTTATTAGTTATACCTTAGCCTTGAGCTTTGCACTAAAAATCCATACAACATATTTAAATAATATACACATAAGATCATTTTATTTAAGTTCACATTGCTTGACTTTGTCATTATAAATATGTATTTACAAATTATACATAAACCCATCTAATATACCCAAATGGTTAAAACCTTGATATTACAATAATTGAACTTGAATCATGGTGAAACTATGTTCATGACTAAAATTTCTATTAGATTATTATTAGATTTGTGATCAGAAAAATGATTATTTTAAGGTAAGATTAGCCTACTCCATATTTAAATTCATTTTATTTGTCCAATATTAATATTAGAAGATGATAAATATTATCATCATTATTAAAAATAAATCTAAAAACATATTAAAACATATTAATATTAACGAAAATCATACACTACTCATTTAAAATTTCAATTTATTTATTTATAAATTCTATAAATAATATTAAATAGTCATAAATGTAAAATACTATAAAGCATACATTCTCTTGTTATAGAATCATACATACAAAATAACGATAATATAATTTTAAAATTACCATCTAATTAAATATTAAATTAATATATTTTATTATTCCAAACATAAATCTTATAGTATTCAGCCTTGAAGCTAGCTTCATTAGCCAAGATTATCTAGTGGTAAAAAATATTTATTTTCCAAAAGGGAAAATTAGATTCAATTAATGTGGCGAATTACTATACTATCGTCTACTCATGTGTTTCAACTTTGTTGCCTTGAAAATGATTAATCAACTTTGTTGCATGTTACTTGGTGGATGATTAATTACAACATAAGCATGTTATTGAGTGGATGTCATACATATTCTTGTAAAGATTTTTTTTTTTTAAACCATGGGGATTGGTAGCTCGTTAGAGTGACTTGGGTTAAGTTTGGGATCAAACCCATTGGGTGCCATTATAACTCAAGAGCATATCCAACAACCTGTAAGGTAGATATACAAATGTCTTGTAACTTAGCAAGGGTCGAGGTGTCCCGAGGCATACTTGAGTGGACCTTTATCCAAGGATTGTCCCAAGGCACACCAGAGCATACCTCTTTCCAGGGGGCATCCTGAGGTACAACAATGTGGACCTCTATGCTCTTAGTGTACGCAACAAGAACACATCATGTTGTTTTCCTTTTGGAATACCCCGGTAGAAATATACCTTGGCTCTAAAGCAAGTAATGAGAAACAATTAACAAAGGAAATTGAGGTTTCCTAAACAACCTTGCTTTTGTGCTCCTCTACAGTCGTCCATCTCTTTGAGATTTCTCTCCCATAAAAAGTTTTGTCAATTCTCATTTTTTTAACTTAGTTTAAAACATGAGGTGCAATTTTTAGAATCTCAATGGTGCTTGATCATGATAATGGCAAGTGTGAATCAGTGAATTCATATTAGAATGGGAAGAGAGTGCATGAGAATGGAGTCGTCCTAACTTCAATGAGGATGAGGTTTCTTACACTTCCCTATGGTGATTACACCTAACATCCATGCCTTCATAACTATGTGAGGTAGACTTTCTCATCAACCACCACATGCATTCAATAATTGGCTTCTAAGTAAAAGATGAAGGATGAGATATAAATAAAACATGTGGTAAAAATGTAGGAATTCTTAGAAAACACAGGATTATTTCCACCCACCTCCCACCCCCTTAGGCCCCATTTCATCTTCCCTCCTTTCATACTCTGCATGGCGATTTTGGACTTTTATAACAATTTTTTAAATAATATTTACATATCTTGAATACACTATGAAATGTCTACCATGTGGTATATAGAAAACATATTTACTGCAATTACATGCTTAGTCATTTACTAATGAGACCTTGGTCTTGAACTCCACACTAGGAATTCATACAACATATTTACATCATTTACACATGGAATTATTTTATTTAAATGCATATGGCTTGACTTCCATCATTGTAAAATCTTATTTATTTACAAGTTATACATAACCAACCTAATAATCTAAAGGATCAAAAGTGACATATCATTGCCCAAACTTGGATCATGATGAAACATCATTCCTACATAAATTTTCTATCATATTCTTATTAGATTTGAGTGAGGAAAATTGCCCTTTCACTACAAGATTAACTTACTCCATATTTAATACATTGTAATGGAATTTTTGAATACATTCTCACTCACCAACATTAGCATTATTCTCTAGAGATTATCAGCAGAAAAATAAGAATATGAAGATTGAGTTTGTAACTGTGATGAAATATGTGAAGCAAAGAGCGCGATGTTGGCACCATTATGCCAAATGATGTCTACTATGTTTAGTTCAACTACTGCATTGAGAGCCATGGGAGCGCTCAACACGTTGGCAACTCCATCATGGCTAGTCTCCTTGACCATTCATCATCTTCCATTTTAGCTACTGATGAATTCTTATCTATGATGCTGATGTTTTTTTTCCTTATTGTCCATTGTCACTGACACTCAGGTCACTATGAGGTTGGAGTCCTATTATTTTTCTCAATCTCTCCTCAACTATAATTTTCTACAATGGAAAATGGAACGATCAAAATGGGATCTCAAAAGAACAGAGAAAACAAGATTGTAAGATTGTACAAAGATGGCTAACATTAAGCAACATGCAATGAGTCAATGGTTGGTTTATTGACTAGTGCATCATTTCGGTTCGATATACACTATTCATCATCGAATGGACTTGATGCACCAAGCAATGAACAAATAATTGGCTCACTTCATGGTGCTTAGTATTAGTCGTATAGAGACTTCAAAGTAGTAGTCTAAATATTAGAATTTTTGAACCTTGTGTTTTTCCGATCAGTTTTTGTCCAAAAACTGGTTAAAAATTCAAAATAATTGATGGAATTTCATATATCAATTTCTAAGATTGCACAATCCTAATGAATGTGTACGATGATTTGTTACTCTCTGCTATTGGGTTCATTATTATAATGTATTCAACGACATGTGCTAAATATTAATTGTAATCAAACATATTTTCCGTCAAAGTAAAATTTTTCTTTTTCTATATATATATTTTTAAGTCTAAGATTTCATCATTTTAAAATAATAAAAAATAATGAATAATATTGAAAAATGTTTTTTTAGATGTAATTATGTGAGAGGTTTCGAAACTTTTGGAAACCTCTCATACAATTACATCTAAAATTCTTCTTCAATTATGATGAAGTGTAGAAACCTAGATACTAAAATGAATAATGTTTTAAATTTTTTAATAATGAAAAATATTTAATTTTAAATAAAAAAAATTATCACTTTAAAAGATAATTTTTATATATTAAAATAAAATAATAATCTTACTTATTTAAAAATATAAATTTATTTTTTAATTTAAATAATATATGATTTAAATAATAATTTTTAATTAATTTTAAACAACACCAAAGTTAATAATCTAAGAATTTTAAAATTTGAATAATATATTATTTAAATTCTAATCTAATTAATTTTAAGCAACATCAAAGTTAAGTGTTTTACGAAATGACCACATTCCAATTAAACTTTACACAATACCATATTCAAACATTTTCGTAATAATAATTTAAAGATCAAACTTGATATTAAAATAAAAAATAACTTATAAGATTACATGTTTAACATTTTACCGTTCCTCTATTTAAATATTTAATTATAAATTTTGAAGAGGATAACTTCCTTTTGATTCCGAAAGTCGAGAATCGTGTCAATTATTTGTTGGTTTTTATTTTAATTCACCGAGAAAATGTTTTAAAATTGTTGAAAACAGCTAAGGTTGATCGTGTTGCGTCATCTAAGTTGCTTATAAAGAGAGTATATATATTTTTTATTTTAATCGAAGAGTTCTCTTGACCCAGAAAGTAGTTTTTTAACTGAAATGATCAAAACCGATATATCCTCTTTCCCCTCACCGATATATTCTCTTCCCCTTGGGAGAAAGGATCTTTTCTTTTTTTTAATGCAAACGATGGAATATATATATATATATATATATATATATATATATATATTTCATTGTAATTTTTATTGGTATAACTAGCGTATCTTAAAAGTAGGGGAAATGAAACACCCAAGTGAATTGGTGTGGTTACTTTGTTTCAAGATCATGAGATTTTGTTTTTGAGAAGATTTAAAGTGATGTAGCCACATGGAGTTAATGGTCAAAGTTTTAGACCAATGATTTAGATCTATATTCTCAGTTGCAAGTACATGCAAGGACAAAAGACACAAAATGATATTGAGAACGAATTGATTTTCTTCTATAACCCTTCATGCCACCACTAAAGTGTTTGAATTTACCTTGGATATATAATTGGTCTGGTCATTTGGTCAATAGAGGGTAGGAGACAACACCAATTAGATGTATTGCAAGCTTCATTTGTGACAATCCAGTGTGTTCAATTTAAACAAGTGATCAATGTTAATCGCAAATGCATCAAATAGGTAGGAGGGAGGAAAAAACAAACCATTATTCCAACCAATCACAACTTCAAATAGGGTATTTCTTTTATGCAATATCAAAATGAAGAATGTAAAACATTCATATCACTGGAAGATTGCCTTAAAAAGCCGCGAGGCTAAATGACACTAAAATTAAATCAAATCCCATGTGATACAGAACAAAACAAAGTTGTGAAGATAAGAGCATTATGACTTGATGACAAAGACAAATTATAAAGTTATCCTTACACATTATAAAGTTATGATTTCACTAAGGGCAATACAGAGAATGTATTTTTTGTTTGTTCTCGTTATGAAAAAAACATAAGAGATACTTTAATGTTGCAATTGTTGCAGCTTGTACCTCAGCATAGACCAAACAGAGACAATTGGTCAAATTTCTTGCCCCTATTTTTTTTCAAGATTTCAAAGTTTTGAGTAGAACACATATTCCTCTCAATCTTAGAATTGTTATGCACCCAAAACGTAATACTCTTGATGTATATCAGATTCTCAATGGTAATGGAAGTTGCAGGTACATTAAAAACATTGGAATGAAACATCAAAAGAAGTAACTCTATATTTTCAACAAAGCCCTAAAGAATATTTAAAAATATGTGATGAACACATTTCACCAATATACTTGTTTCATGATTGTATTTTTTCTATTATTAGGGTTTAACAACACAAGAATTATTGGGAACTCCTGCTAGTTAGGCATCCAAGCAATGTCAAACATTTTGTGAAATAGGAAAAATGCAAATATTTTATACAACATATACTTAGTTGCTTAAATTTTGTAAATAAAAGTTATTATAAAAGACATATATCACATTTATATGTTCAATTACTAACTCCACAATTTTACCCCAAAATTCCTTTTTCAAGCTCCACAACTCCATAATTTTAGAGGCTTAAGCCTAATGCAACTTCGCTATAAACCCTCACTACTTGGCTACTTCAAATCATGATCCTCATTACTCCCAGGTTTAAACCCCACCTCAATATATGCCTTCCGCGTGTTGGTTGTGGAGCGTGATTATATTCCTGATTCAGAGGTCTTTGTTTTCAGCCGTGTTTATACCCCATGAAGACTTTACACCCCGGAAGAATGTACACTCCTCCACGCGGGGGAGTGTAGGGGGAAAAGTGGGCTCCCAACCAAAGGAAAAATTGCCTTGTAAATGTATATTGTAATTTCATTGTAAATCTGGACCATTCATTATAAGGTCACAGATCTGACGGTAGAAGTTATGTTAGGGTTTTTTTTCCCTAGAAGGCAATCCACTTTTATGAGGGAAATGTATTACGACTATGAATTATTGTGAATATTGTATTCTGATAGAGGAGATTGTGAGAGAAAGAAGATGAAGTTATAACGAGTGTGTTGTAGGTTGTATCCCTTCATTTGTTGGATAATAATAAAGGAAGGACCTGGAAATTTCTCTGGTGGACGTAGCCCACACTAGGTGAACCACGTATATTTGTGTCTCTATTGTATTGTGTATCTTCTGTGTTTTATTTCCACGTTTATTTTATTTTATTGCTCCGTGATCTTATTTTTCTAACAACTAGTATCAGAGCGAAAGGTAACCCGCAGGAAAAGTGGGTTCCTGGTTCGAGTGGGAACAATGACGGAAGATGGAAAGTTTAAGGTCAAGAAATTTAACAGCCAAAACTACCAGTTATGGAAGATGTAGATGGAAGATTATTTATATCAGAAGGATCTATTCCTACCATTGGGTGGAATAACAAAGAAGTCGATGACCATGAAGGATGAAGAATGGGAGATTCTTGACAGAAAAGCTCTATGAACGATACAGCTGAGCCTGACAGCGTCGGTGGCTTTCAATATTTCGAAAGAAAAGACAACGAAGGAGCTGATGGACATATTGGCTAAATTTTAATGAAAACCCTCAACGTCCAATAAGGTATTTCTAATGAAGAGATTATTTAATATGAAATGTCAGAAGGTGGGTCTGTTGCAGATCATTTAAATGAATTTAATACGGTTACTAATCAACTAAGTTTTGTAAAAGTCGACTTTAATGATGAGGTCAGGGCTCTTCTAATCATGTGTTCATTGCCATAAAGCTGGAACGGCTTGGTCATGGATGTAAGTAACTATGTCTCTGGTTCAAACACTTTAAAATTTGATGATGATGTTGGTGTTATCCTTAGTGAGGAAATGCGACGGAAAAGCACAGACAAGACATCAGGTAATGCATTAAACATGGAGAACAGGGGAAGAAAAAATGATAGAGGAGAGGGCTCAAGGAACTGCATGAATTCTAGGAAGGGCAGATCTAAATCCAGACTCGGAAAGATAGAGTGCTAGAATTGTGGGAAGAAAGGACATCTGAAGAAAAATTGCAGAGCTCCAAAGAAACAAAGAGATGGATAGCAAGAGAAAAATAAGGAAGCAAATGTAATAGGTGATGTGTTACAAGATGCTTTGATTCTTTCTGTAGATAATATTTCTTAGTCTTGGGTAGTAGATTCGGGGGCTTCATTTCATGCCACACCCCATAGAAAACATTTTCTAGATTATGTTCAAGGTGATTTTGGATAGGTTCATTTGGGTGATGATGCACCATGCAAAATTGTTGGAATAGGAAAGGTAAAAATAAAGCAAATGAATGGAAACCAATGGTTGTTGAAAGAGGTAAGACATGTTCCATATCTAAGGAAAAATCTAATTTCAACAGGGCAGTTGGCAAGTGAAGGTTGTATATCCATATTTACAAATAAGGTGTGGAAGGTCACCAAAGGATCATTGGTGATAGCAAAAGGAGAGAAGGTAGGTACATTGTATTTATGTACTAGTAATACCGACTCTTCTATCTCTTTAGCTTCTACAGGAGTGGATACAACATTGTGGCATCATAGGCTTGGACACATGAGTGAGAAGGGGATGCAAATACTTCAGAAAAGAAATTTGTTGCCAGATCTTAAACAAATTGATTTGGATTTTTGTGAGCATTGTGTTTATGGAAAACAGAAGAGAGTCAGATTCCTTAGAGTCGGAAAATAAAAGAAGAGTGAAAGGTTAGATCTTGCAAATGTATGGGGACCAAATCAGGTATCATCTCTTGGTGGCTCTCGTTATTATGTTACTTTTATTGTTGATGCAACTAGAAAAACTTGGGTTTATTGCATTTGACAAAAATCTGATGTTTTTGATACTTTTAAGAAATAGAAAGCTTTGGTTGAGAATGAGATAGGAAAAAAGTTGAAGTGTCTCAGATCAGACAATGGAGGTGAATATTTCAACAAGGAGTTTGATGATTATTGTTCATAACATGGTTTTCGTAGAGAGAAGACAGTTCTAGGAAAACCACAAGAAAATGGTGTGTTAGAAAGGATGAACATGACAATTATGGAACGTGCAAGGAGTATGAGATTGCATGCTGGTTTGTCCTTACAATTCTAGGTAGATGTTGTAAATATTGTTGTTTACTTAATAAACATAGGACCTTCAAGCTCTTTGGATGGTGGAATTCCAGAGGAGGCATGGACAGGTAAAAAGGTAAACTATTCCTTTTTGAAGACTTTCGGTTGTGAAACATTTGTCCATATTGATAAAGAAAATAGAATAAAGCTTGAGGAAAAATCCAAGAAGTGTACCTTTATTGGATACGATGTTAATGATTTTGGTTATCGCTTATGGGATTATGAAAATCAGAAAATCATTAGGAGTAGAGATGTCATATTCAATGAGAAGGTTATGTACACAGATCAGTTGCAGGTAAAAATAGAAGAAAAAAAAAAACGGAATACACAGTGCTTGATGAGATTACTGAAAAAGAAATTCCAAAGGTACCAGAAAATCAAAATGTACAACAACAAGAGCAACATGTACCTCAAATTCCTGCAAGTGTTGTTAGAATATCTATCAGGTTAAGTAGACCCCCTGAACGATACTCTCCTTCATTATATTATTATTGTTGACTGGTGAACTAGAATGTTATGAAGAGGCAATGCAGGTAGACACTAAAAATAAGTGGGAGCAAGGGATGAAAGAGGAAATGGATTCCCTCATAAATAAACAGACTCGGGATTTGGTTCAGTTGTCTGCAGAAAAAAGAACATTACAAAATAAATGGGTTTACAAGTTGAAGGAAGAAGATGGAGGCAAAAAGCGGTACAAGGCTAGACTTGTTACAAAGGGGTTTGCACAAAAGAAAGGTATAGAGTTTGATGAAATATTTTCTCCTGTTGTTAAAATGACTTCAATTATGACTATTTTAAGTATTGTGGCAATAGAATATTTGCATCTTGAATAGTTAGATGTAAAAACAACTTTTCTCCATGGGGATTTGGAGGGAGAGATTTATATGCAGTAGCCACAAGGGTATGAGGTCAAAGGAAATGAAAATTTAGTATGCAGGTTGAAGAATAGCTTGTATGGCCTAAAGCAAGCTCCAAGGCAGTGATATTTGAAGTTTGACAGGTTTATGACAGAACAAGGTTATAATAGATGTCATTCTAATCACTGTGTTTATTTTAAAAGGCTAGAAAATGGAAGCTATATTATCTTTATATTGTATGTAGATGGCATGCTTGTTGTAGGGTCTAATATGTAGGCTATAAATGTGCTCAAGAAGAAATTAACTACTTCATTTGCAATGAAGGATTTGGGTGCTACAAATAAAACCCTTGGTATGAGAATAACAAGATACAAGAAAAATCACAAATTGACATTGTCTCAGGGTGATTTGGATTATTTTCGACACGAAATGAGATCGGAGATATAATAAAGAAATGCACATAGATATCGCAGCTATTCAATAATATAACATAAATATATCAAAGATGCAACCATAAACACAGATATATAGTAATACACGATTTCTATTAATGGAATAAATGTACAAAGACTATAAAATACAGAGTGAAAGACTCGATAGAATGGTGGCAACTTATCTCTGAGAAGAGATGTGACGGCTACTCGCATTCGCAAGAAGATGATTACAATGAATATCT
>ML841060.1:41176-60888 GCA_009831015.1 Picea engelmannii
TGTCTTCAAGAGAGACAAGCTCGAGACCCAACTTGCTATACTCAGATCTCGTCGGGGACATGCACTGAAAAAACGATCAAGAGCAGCCTGCTCTGATACCACTGATCCGGATTATTTTCGGCACGAAATGAGATCGGAGATATAATAAAGAAATGCACAGAGATATCGCAGATATTCAATAACATAACAGAAATATATCAAAGATGCAACCATAAACAGAGATATACAATAATACACGATTTTTATTAATGAAATAAATGTACAGAGACTGTAAAAGACAGAGTGAAAGACTCGATAGAATGGTGGCAGGTTATCTCTGAGAAGAGATGTGACGGCTACTCGCATTCGCAAGAAGATGATTACAATGAGGCTCTGAAGGCCTTTTTACAATAAGTAGGAATTCCAAAAACCCTAGACATCCAAAAACCTAACCCTAGGCTATCATTGAGAACCTCGATCTTGAAAAACCTTCATTTGGGCCCTCAAAATGGCCCTGGAAGTTAAAACCTGCTAAAAATAGTAAATTGTCAGAAAACTGTTTTGAGCCAGTTGGAAAAGGTGGGTGGCCACCGATATCCACCTGGATCAATCCTCCCTCCTTAAGAAGCAATGGTCTCCATTACGTTGAGTTCCCGGGGGAGAGGGAAAAACATTTGTTGGATTTGCATCTTGGTGAGTTGCTTGTATTGCTGGAGAGGTCGCGTTGCTTAGTTTGTGGAAGTTTGTCATGAATCTGTTGAAGCTGAGGTTGTTCAACAAGTCGAGCTACATGAGAGGAAGGTGTGCAAAAGGAATATTTGTTCTTTACCGCAACCTTGTCGACCTGCTTCTGTTGGATAGAAGGTGCAGGGGGCGAGGCTATAGTGGTTGCAATGTCCTTTTGTTCCCCTTTTGAACAGATTGTGAAGAAGCTGAATATTGCAGTATGAGATACTACCTTGCGACACTTTTTAGGTGGAACAATAGTTGGAACTACCTCTAGTATTCTGTAGATATGACCCCCCAAAGTAACAATGACACTACGGGGTCGAGACTCATAAACATGGCGTCTCCACATATATAGTTGGCCCAAGAGAAAATCACAGACATCCAGTGGGGAAACATCACATAATACCTCATCCTTGAAGGGTTGGATGCCGTATGACAATCTACATTGTTGGCTGACACAGAGATCTCGTCCTTGTCGAAGCCACCCGATGTTGTATGGTTGTGGGTGTGGTGTTGTCGACAATCCCAATTGTTTGATGACCTCTGCTGATGTGAGGTTTTTCTATCTTCCGCTATCAACAATAAAATACAGCGAGGTCCCCTTCACCCACATCTGTGAATGAAAAAGGCCCTCCCCCTCTTCAGGATCTATTGGTTCTTCTGGTTGAATTGTTGCGGTCGCGATAATAGCAGTGGGGTCTGCATCAATGATCTGTCCTTTACTAGTATTTTCAGAATCATATTTTGAATCAGGGTTCAACTCTTTGTCTTTGATCTCGGCCACCAATGACTATTTTGAGCGTCATTCATCGGTGTTGTGCCAGGGGATTTTTCTGAAATCACACCATTTTTCGGTGTCCTTCTTTGTCTTCCCATGACCCTTCTTTTCCTGTGTCTTGGACTGGTTTTCAGGAGACTGTTTGTTAGGGCCGTCTTTGTCGTACTTTGGTTGTTGCTGATTTGCAAACCCGAATTCCCGTTTTTTCTGGTGCTTAAATTTCTGCTCAATTTTAATAGCATATCGATAAGCAGCACCGAGTGATGAGATGTCCAGAAAATCCATTTCAGTCTAGATGTATCTGTGTAGAGCCCTATGGTATTTTAGAACCAAATGTCCCTCAGAGTCTTTGATACCCAGCTTGGTGCGCAAGGTATGGAAGGTATTGGTGAACTCTGTAACTGCTTGGCTCCTCTCTTGCCGCAGTGTGGTCCATCTCATGTACTGGTCATCATAGTTGCCAACATGGTAATATTGTTCCTTTACCGCATCCACAAAAAAATTCCAAGTGGGATCGGCCTCGTATACTCTAGACTCCTCTGTGGAACTTTTCTCCCAGTAAGTTTCCCACCAATGCTTGACATGAGGGTGAGCTTTAAGGAGTGCGAAGGTGATCTTTTCTTTGTCGGAAAAATTATGAACAGAGAAATAACCTTCTAGCAGAGTTAACCATTTTTCTAGGGCTTCTGCATCTATCTGTCCTTTAAATACAGGAATATCAAAAGTTACTTGTACCTTGAAAGGTGAGGTGTCTCAAAAGTGGCTGCTTGATGAAGATGTGCCCGCTGTTATCGACAGGTGTTGAAGGATGTGGGCAAAATTATCCATCATTTCGTCCCTCTGTTGCGTGAGAGCTTGTTCAAGCAACAGATTGATAGGATCGTTTGCTTCGTCGTTTTTCTTTTCTTCCACCATTGAGGGTTTCTTGGGTGTGTGAGAGCGATTGTCTTCAAGAGAGACAAGCTCGAGACCCAACTTGCTATACTCAGACCTCGTCGGGGACATGCACTAAAAAAACGATCAAGAGCAGCCTGCTCTAATACCACTGATTCGGATTATTTTCGGCATGAAATGAGATCGGAGATATAATAAAGAAATGCACAGAGATATCACAGATATTCAATAATATAATAGAAATATATCAAAGATGCAACCATAAACAGAGATATACAGTAATACACTATTTCTATTAATTAAATAAATGTATAGAGACTGTAAAATACAGAGTGAAAGACTCGATAGAATGGTGGTAGCTTATCTCTGAGAAGAGATGTGACGGCTACTCGCATTCGCAAGAAGATGATTACAATGAGGCTCTGAAGGCCTTTTTACAATAAGCAGGAATGTCAAAAACCCTAGACATCAAAAAACCTAACCCTAGGAGATGAAGCGCCAAAAGTCACGTGGGCTCCGTTTGGGTAAGTGAGTACATCAACTTCCCGGGGTCGTAACTTTTGCATACGATCTCCGTTTTAGGCGTGTGATAGCTCTTTGGAAAGGTATCATCGAGGAGATTCATTTTGGGGGATCAATCATGCCTTTGGCTATGATTGAGAACCACGATCTTGAAAAACCTTCATTTGGGCCCTCAAAATGGCCCTGGAAGTTAAAACCTGCTAAAAATTGTAAATTGCCATAAAACTGTTTTGAGCCAGTTGGAAAAGGTGGGTGGCCACCGATATCCACCTGGATCACAGGGTGAGTACATAGAGAAGGTGTTGGAGAGGTTTAGAATGCAAAATGAAAAACCAATTAGTACACCTTTGGCCAACCATTTCAAATTAACTAAGGAAATGTGTCCCAAGACACAGGAGGAGATAGAATACATGTCCAGGGTCCCTTATTCATTAGCAGTTGGCAACTTGATGTATGTGATGGTTTTCACAAGACCAGATATTGCACATGCAGTGGTAGTTTTGAGTAGGTATATGAACAATCTAGGTAAAGAACATTGAAATGCAATAAAGTGGATTCTCAGGTATTTGAGAGGCACTGTTATTCATGCATTATGTTTTGGAGGTTCAAACACTGTTCTATGGATATGTTGATTCAGATATGGAAGGTGATAAAGATAGTAGGAGGAGCACCGCAGGGTATGTTTTTACTATAGGTGGAACAACAGTAAGTTGGATTTCGAAACTACAAAAGGTTGTTGCACTTTCAACAACAGAGGCAGAGTATGTTGTTGCTACAGAGGCTAGTAAAGAGATGATTTGGTTACAAAGGTTTATGGAGGAATTGGGAAAGAAGAAGGAGAATAACAGGTTGTAATTTGATAGTGAGAGTTCCATTCATCTTGCCAATAACTCAACCTTCCATTCGAATACTAAGCATATATAGCTTAGGTACCATTTCATACGATCTGTCTTGGAAGATGGACATTTGAAGTTGGAAAAGATACACACTAGCCAAAATTTTGAAGACATGTTAACAAAGGGAGTAACCAGGGAGAAACTGAGTTCCTGCTCAGTTTCAGTTGATCTTCAAGCATGAAGGTGAGATGAGAATTTCTCTAGGTCCAAGAATGATCATAGTCCAGCATATACAACAACGGTGGAGTTGTTGTGATCAGTCTCCAAGTGAGAGATTGTTGGTTGTGGAGCCTGATTATCTTCCTGATTCAGAGGTCTTTGTTTTTAGTCATGTTTATACCCCATGAAGACTTTTCCCCCCGGAAGAATGTACACTCCTCCACGCGGGGGAGTGCAGGGGAGAGGGGGGGGGGGGGGGGGGGGGGAGGGTGTTACTCCAAGGGAAATCGGGCCCCCGGAGGAAAAAGTGTCGTGTAAATGTATATTGTATTTCATTGTAAATCTCGACCGTTCACTACAAGGTTGCAGATATGACAGTAGAAGTTATGTTAAGGTTTTTTTTTCCTAGAAGGCAACCCTCTTTTATGAGGGATGAGGGAAATATATTGTGGCTATGAATTATTGCAAATATCGTATTCTGATAGAGAATATTGTGAGAGAAAGAAGAGGAAGTTACAACGAGTGTCTTGTAGGTTGTATCCCTTTATTTGTTGGATAATAATAAAGGAAGGAACTGTAAATTTCTCTGGTGGACGTAGCCCACACTAGGTGAACCACGTATATCAGTGTCTCTATTGTATTGCGTATCTTCTGTGTTTTATTTTCACATTTGTTTTATTTTATTGCTTCGCAATCCTGCTTTTCTAACACCGTGGACTTGCGGGCATTTATCAAACGCCAGGCATGGTACTGCATGAGACTGTTAGAGGCCGCACTGTAATACCTAAGGCTCCATATAGACAACGTCTTGTCCGTTTGTTCTCGTTATGAAAAATAAATAAGAGTTAATTTAATGTTGCAATTGCTACAACTTGTACCTCAGCGTAGACCAAACAAAGACAATTGGTCAAATTTCTTGCCCCTATTTTTTTTTTTTTAAGATTTCAAAGTTTTGAGTAGAGCACATATTCCTCTCAATCTTATAATTGTTATGCACCCAAAATGTAATACTCTTGACGTATATAAGATTCTCAATGGTAATGGAAGTTGCAGGTACATAAAAAACATTGGAATGAAACATCAAAAGAAGTAACTCTATATTTTCAAAAAAGCGCTAAAGAATATTTAAAAATATGTGATTAACACATTTCACCAATATACTTGTTTCATGATTGTATTTTTTCTATTATTAGGGTTTAACAACACAAGAATTACTAGGAGCTCCTGCTAGTTAGGCATCCAAGCAATGTCAAGCATTTTGTGAAATAGGAAAAACGAAAATATTTTATACAACATAGACTTGGTTGATTAAATTTTGTAAATAAAAGTTATTATAAAAAGGCATATATCACATTTATATGTTCAATTAATAACTCCACAATTTTACCCCAAAATTCCTTTTTTGAGCTCAACGACTCCACAATTTTCAAGCTCTAGGACTGCACAATTTTAGAGGCTTAAGCCTAATAAAACTCCGCTATAAACCCTCACTACTTGGCTACTTCAAATCATGATCCTCGTTACTCCCAAGTTTAAAACCCACCTCAATATATGCCTTCGATATATTCCTTCCACGAACTTGCATGCATCTATCAAACGCCAAGCATGGTACTGCATGGGACTGTTAGAGGCCACACTATAATCCCTAAGGCTCCATCGCTCCAAAATACTGAAAATGTTCGCTCAAAGTAGCTTGCTTGCACAAAGAGCTCAACAAAGCCTGTTGCTTCTTCGGTGCATGAATACATGCATAATCCATGGAAAAATCAGCTCCTTTTTTTCACATAATCTACATATATCTCCATCATTTTCGTCTGAAAACGCTTTGGATTTCATCGACAATGGTATTCTCCTTGGGGTAATTGTTCCTTTGCATTTACTAATGGGATTCAAGTACTTTTCTACCGATCCTCAATTTCCCTCCAAGTCTCATAATGAGGATTTTTCTAAGCTCGATGGAAAGGAAATAAATGAAGGCAAAGATTTCAAACACTGTTTTGAGTTTAGAATTTCAACTCAAGCAGAGCCTGAAAGGTTGCAGAGCAAGACTGTTTCTTTACTCTTCAAATAAAAGTAAAGCAAACATAAAGTGAGAACATAAAACCTAAAAACTACAAAAGGAGTCTCTTCAGCCAGGAAAAAAAAAACATACAACCAGATATCCTCGAAAAAATGTGCAGATAAAATTATTCCAAAGCTTGTAACGATTTCAGCGTACAAACACGCCTAAAGGAAATTTCAGCCATTGAAAGCTACAAAAGGAGTCTTCCATGTGAGCGAGAACATAAAACCTAAAAAATTTATGAAGAACGAGGCATTTGATTAGGAGGTCTCTTTAGCCAGAAAGATTCCAGCAGAATAACAACAAAAGCTTACAAACATAACAACATCATCGAATGAAAATCAACAACCCTACAATCCTAGACACAAATCTCGAAAATGAAAAGTTGTATTAATCTACTGTGACAGTTGATGTAACACATTCTTCACATAACAATAGCAGATAAGAAGCATAGAAGTGAAGACAACGAGATACTCTTGAAGGAATGTCCAGATAAATCTATTCCAAATACTTCAACGATTTCAGCATAAAAACAAGCCTAAAGACACTTTGAGCCGACGAAATCTACAAAAGGAGCCATGCATGAAAGAAAAACCATTCCAGAATAAAATCTTTATGAAGAATGAGGGGTTTGATTAAAGGTCTCTTCAGTAAGAAAGCTTCTAGCAGAAAAACAACAAAAGATTACAAATGCTACAGAGGCAAATAAGAGATTGAAGGCATGAGTGATCTTCGACCAGTAGAACAGGTCACAAAATTGAAGAGCATGCTTGAATATCAGTGGCGATTGATCAATATATTGAAGGATAATGCAGATCATTTGGAAAATATGTTAACAAAACTCAATAACAAGAATGCAATCCCAAAGAACGCTAAGGATTAGATAGCCCATATTTTTCTCAAGTTCAAAAGAAGCTTAAGAGCAAAAATTATAGTATTACTGAGGAATTGTCCATCCTGAAGGAAGGTGTGAAATCTGAGTAGAATAAGAAAAGGTGAAAAAATAGGAAGGAAGGTGTGAAAAATGAGCAAAAGATGCCCATTATGAAGAAGAAGACTGAAGGAGATTCAAGTTATTTGGAGCATCTATGGCCAGAGTGGGTCCAATTTGTGGAGCATTTTAATTAAATAGGATATTTAAGGCAGTGGATTTTGAAGATGGACTGCTAGAGCCTACACATTAAACTCAAAGTCCATGGGAGGAAGCAACAAATCAGTGGCACAACACAATTAGAAATTAATAGGGACGAGAATTGATTATGAAAAGAAAGGGCATAGATGCATAAGAAGCATGGAAGCGTGGGAGTTGGTGAAAGATAAAACACCTAGAAAGAAATGAATCGTTGATTGTTGATGAATGATAGTAACAAATGGAAAGCTCTGGTATTCTTTGGACAGACGGTGAAACCTCAGGATGAACCTCTCCCTTATAAAACACCTTCGGTATAATAAAGATGATGGTATGTTGTGACTTAAATTTTATAGTGAAGCAATATTCATATCAACCAATGTGATATAACATACAAAGAGAGGGAAGGAGCTCTTGGCACCACTAGCATCATTTAAGATTTATGCTCATTATTAAGTCGAACATGCTTGATATATGTACATTTTGGAATTGTTTCTACGACATAAATATTTTCCTCTCTCTTTATTAAGATCACACATGTTGGCCCTTGACCAAGTTTTGAGGATCCTTGGTCATGTTTGACCTACTTTTGGGACTTCGATAAACTGTTGAAGGCAGAGCGCAAGTCGAAGCGGAGATCACGGGATCTCGGCCCACTTTTTAGGGCTTTTTGAGTTTTGGGATATGTAACGGGTATGGGGATGTTGGCCTATGGGTTTACCCATGCTTAGGTCCCTTTTTGTAATATATAAATAGAAGACTAGGCGATGTAAGAAAGAGTCAGTAATTGACTGGTTAATGTGCTAAGTGCTAGAGTCCGATCTATGTGATCGAAGGTGGCACAAGTGTGTGATTCTAAGTGCTAAGTACATGCTTTTCACATGTTGTGTGAGACTTGCAAGGCTAAGTGCAAGTGACTGTAAGCGATTGAGAAGAGGCTTAGTGCTGTAACCGAGCTCGGGGAAGGAGGATCTAGCGAAGTGCACAGATCTCCTGTCCTATGCGGAGTAGGGTTTTGTGGGTTTGTGCATGTAATTGATTGACAAAATATAATAGAAGAGAAGAAGAGTTGGTGGACGTAGCCCCAGGCCGGGGGTAAACCACATATATCCTGTGTTGTTGTGCTTTGTGCTATGTATTGACGTGTTTATGTGTTGACTTGCTTAAGTGCTTTGATATAGACGAATGATAGATAGATCTGATGTTGCTTTGTGCTTAATACTGTGACTGAATGCTAGATCTGACCTATGTGAATGTGCTTAGTGCTTGAATCTGCTAGATCTGATCTGTTTCTTTATGCTAAGTGCTACTAGATGCTATATCTGGTTGAATACTGCGATGCTCTGTAATTAGGGTTTTATCTGCAAATTAGATACTGGTTAATTACTAATGAACTAGAGTTGCTAAGTGCTCTGTAAGGTGTTACAATCACAGATCAGTGTCTCAACTAAGGTTGCAGACACTGGAGTCCTGCAACCATCCCTACCTCTACCTCGGGTGAGACTTCATCTGCTTCGCGGGTGTTGCCGAAAGGGCCTGTAGTTAGGGTTTTGTTGGTGCGCTCTTAAGCATTGAACTCTGGGTTTTCCCCTGTTCCAACAACACATTTTATTTACGTAATACTTTTGAATGATCAAAATTGTAAAATTTGTGATACAAGACAAGTTGATGATGAATATAATTTCATTTTAACTTGCTCTACCTTTCATAATAGAAGGCATAACTTTACTTAGTCTCATGTTATGATGAAATTGTGTAGCAAACTTCCTTCCAACTATCAAAATTCAATGATATAGGAAGTCAGAGTTCCTATCAAAGTTCTTGTCACATCCCTTTCAAAGGATTACCCAACCCATTGGGTAGGGATGTGACCCAAGTTCGAAAATCTCAATATAAATTCAAACCCATTAAACTCTAACGATTTTCGAATTCACACATGCATGCAATTGAACAATGTAGTATAAAAACATGCCTAAATTCATTTAAACAAAGGATTCTATTTTGAATTTCATTCATAAATAAAATATAAGCTTAAATTGCAAAGTTGTAAATAGAAATTTAATTGCAGACATTGGACACTTATCTTTTAACAATTTTCCACCCAACTGAAGGCATCCATTGCAGATTCCACCCCCAATCTAGGCTATGAGGCCACGCAGGTGAAGGGAACTGGCTATAGACTCACATGTCACTTACCCAACCTAATTTCTCTCATGCTTAGCCAATTTTTTCACAAGTAAACACTCCAAGCAACCATCCAACCATAAAAAAGTCTTGGATTTCTCAACCACTTCCCATATAATACAAGGAAAACACCTTCTCTGCTCAATAGTTCCTCAGGAGTATTCTCCCTTCCAATGCTCTTAGTGTAGGCAACAAAAACCCATCTTGTTGTTTTGCTTCTGGAATACCCTGGTAGAAATATACCTTGGCTCTAAGACATATAATGAGCAACAATTAACAAAGGAAATGGAGGTTTACTAAACAACCTTACCTCTATGGTCTTCTACAACCATCCATCTATTTTCCTATGTCCATAGATTTCTCCCTCGTAACTAGTTTTGGTCATTTTCAGGTTTTTAACTTAGTAAAAAACATGAGGTGTAGTTTCATAACTTCAATGGTGCTTGATCATGAGAATGGTAAGTGTGAATAAGTGAATTCAAATTAGAATGGAAGAGTGTGCATGAGAATGGAGGAGGTTCAAATTTCCATGAGGATGGGGTTTCTTACACTTCCTCGTGATGGTTGTAATCAACCCCCATGCCTTCATAACTATGTGAGATAGACTTCCTCACCAACCACCACACGCACTCAGTGATTGGCTTCTAAGTCAATGATGACATATGGGATTTGAATAAAGCACATGATAAAAGAGTAGAATTTCATAGGCAACATGGGATTATTTCCACACCCACCTTAGTTCGCCTTTTATCTTCTTCACTATTGGACTCATAGCTCCTCTTGTGCTCTCCACATCTATTTTGGACCTTTCTATTAATTTTTACATATCTTGAGTATATTGTGGAAGGTCTACCACATGATACATAGAAAACACATTTACCACAATTACATGCCTAGCATTTACTAGTCAAACCTTCACCTTGAGCTTTGCATTAGGAATCCATAGAACATATATGCATATACACATATGGTCATTTTATTTATGCTCGTATAGTTTGACTTTCATCATTATAAATGTTTATTTACAAGTTATACATAACTCAATCTAATACATCCAAAGGGTCAAAACCAAGATATTACAATGCTTGAACTTGAATCATGGTGGAACTATGCTAATGCTTGAAATTTCTATCGGATTCATATTAGGTTTGTAATCATAAAAAAAAAGTCATTTTGCTACAAGGCTAGCATACTCCATATTTAAATTTGATTCATTTTGTTTGTCTAATAACATTATTGATATCAGAAGATGGTAAACAACAAAATAATTATTAAAAAAAATCCAACAAACTATTAAAAACATTAATATTAATAGCAATCATAAATAATCATATTAAAATCTTAAATAAACAACTTATTTAAGATTATGATTTATTTATTTATAACTTTTAACAATAATATAATAAACATTTATTGTTGTATAATTGTATATTCAAAATTCTATAAATCATGCATTCTATTGTTATAGAATCATACATCCATAATAATAATAATAATAATAATAATAATAATATAATTTTAAAATTATTACTCAAACAAATATTTTACAGTGTTAAATCTTGAGTCTATCTAGTGGTAAGAAAAAGTTTGCAAGAAAAACAATTTTAACAAAATCTAAAACATAGGAATACTAATGACACAATCACACAATATACACAAAATTTACCCAAGAAACCCTTCACCTAAAACCAACATAATTCCTCTTTCTATCTCATTGTATTAACTTCATTGTTCACAATACAATATTTAGGTATTTGGTAGCATCCAAAACCCTAATCCATGAATTGAGATTGGATTACAACCCTCATTCTTTAATTAGATTTAGTTTTCAATTAACCAAAAAACCATTGGTCGAAAAAACACAAGACATACCAAAAAATAGACCCCCCAAACCTCCTTTTGCATTGGGATGCGACTAAGTCAACTTGCAAAGAATATAACACATGTCCAACAACTTGAGTGTACATCTCTTAGTAGACTGCACATACACACCTCAATGGCTTGTGTGTGCACACATCAACAACCCTACATGCATGACCTTAAACATTACCTACAACCAAGAATGCCAACAATCACAAGAATATCTATAACCACCTAACACCGTTATGCAAGACGAAACATTTATGTTATGAGTTCTTGACATTTGTATACATACTTGTATATACACTCCAATAGCTCTTATAGAGTTTTTAATCACCTACCAAACTAGATTATATTTCAAAGTTCTTAGAACTTTGACATACAATACATATTTTTCCATAAGGTAAAATTTATATTCATTTTTTTAAAAGTCTTAAATTTTTTATTTTGTAGTTTTCAAAATTTATGGATAATATACCATAGTCAATATTTGCATTAACAAAATGTCACTTTAATTTTAATTTAAAAATAAAATCAAGTTTAAAAATAATTTCTATGTATTATGAGTATAATGTTTTATATTTAAATATTTAAAAAATAATTTATATGTATTATGAGTATAATGCTCTATATTTAAATATATATTTATATTTTTAATTATTTTTTTCCTTATTATTTATTCAAATGAATAAACCTATAGTTTCATCACATAAAACTATAATCTTATCTATTTAGATGTATGATCTAAATATTTTTGAAATTTTTATTTGAACTCAAAATATAAAAAAATGTTCAAACTTCAACTCAAAATATAAAAAATTGTTTAAAATTAAATAATTTAAATAATATTAAAATCGGGGTTTTAACACCAAGTGACTACATTCCAACTAAACTTTGAAAAACACCATCTTCAAATTTTCACAATAATAATCGAAAGATCAAACATGATCTTGGAGTTAAGATTAAGATTAAAGAATAGGATTAGGTGTTTTACATTTCACCTTTCCCCTATTTCAATAATTAATTATAAATTATAAAAATTAAAAATTTTAATGTTTTATCATATTAAACATGATAACTTTAGTAGAGAAACTTTGTGTGGAGTTTTGATTCCAGACATAATTTTCTTTTGATTATGAAAGTTGATAATAATAGCGATGTTTTTTTGTTTTTATTTTATTTAACTAAGAAAATGTTTTGAACGGGTTGAAATCTTACTTAAGGTTGATTTTGTTGCATCATCTAAGTTAAAGAGAATGAGTTAACATTTACAACCAATAAGACATAACACACAAATAAATGGAAAGAATCTCTTGTTACTATTAGCATCATTTGAGATCTATATATATTATTAAGTCAAATATGCTTAACACATGTGCATTTTGTAATTATTTTTACCATATAAATACCCTCCTCTCTCTCTTTATTGTGATCACACATATGTATTTATGTAACTCTTTTGAATGATCGAAATTGTAAAAATTGTGATACAAGTAAACTTTAGAATGAATATCAATTGATTTTAACTTGTCTTATCTTTAATAATATAAGGCATAACTTTACCTAGTTTCATAACATGATGTAAATGTGTAGCAAACTTCCTTCCAAGTATCGAAAACTAGTGTTATAGGACATCAACGTTTCTATCACATCCCCTTCAAAGGATTATTTTCAACAACACATGTATTCCAATAGAGGATGAACACCTTCAATAACTACTCACACAACTAGATCAAAGATCAACACACTGATGTTTTGACGTGGTAAAACCCCTATGGAGAAACATCCACGACGCCATCCAACATGACCACTTGGAGCAATTTATTAATGCAAAAGAAAAACATTATAGAGAGTTTCTCACAATAGATCATTGACAAATGACCCTCCATGCTCTTTACATAGAGATCATGGACCAATCAGGTGTTAAGCCACAAATCAATGTAGTCATTAAGATCGAGGAAAATATAATCTATCAGATCACTTTGTATTGGGAAAATATTGTGATTGTCAGATTTTCTAACTACAAATTCATACTAATGCATGCTAAATAAACACACTAAGAAACACACTTTTATCTAATGACACATTAGATCAAGTTGATCTTAACTAACTCCTAAGTATCTAAATATCCTAACATCCCCCCTTGAGAACAACTTTGGATAGGATTGAAGGATTTACAAAGGAGACACCATAGGAGATATCCCCCCTTAATGAAAACATCATGAACTCCTAACATAGATCGAAGTTTGGAAAACTTCACTTCTATAAGAGACTTTGTGAAAAATGTCTTCAACTTGATCTTTTGTAGGGAAAACAAGCACTTCAATAACTCGATCATGAATGAACTTTCTGATGAAGTGCATGTGTAGATCGATGTGTTTGTTGCGCTGATGTTGAATTGGATCTTTAGTGATCTTAATGGCACTCTAATTGTCACACCAGAGAGTGGCCGAATGTTGTTGCTGGAATCCAAACTTTGAAAGGATATGCCAAAGCCACGAGGCTTCCTGAATTGCATTAATTGCTACTCGGTACTCTGCTTCTCCTGAAGAAAGAGAAATATCATGTTGTTTCTTATAGGCCCGAGTGACATGTCTTGAACCAATGATGAAAAAATAACATGCAATAGACTTTCGATCATCAAGGTCACCGGCCCAATCTGAATCAATGAAACCAACCAATAAAGGAGTACCCCCTGAACTATAATGTATCCCAAACCGAACTATACCCCAAACATACCAAAGTATTATTTTAGCTATTTTCCAATGGATTTCATGGGGTGTTTTCATATACCAGGAAACAAGACCAACAAAAAAGGAAATATCAAGACATGTATGATTCAAGTATAAGAGGCTACCAACTAACTAACGGTACAAAGTAGCATCAACTTTGGGAGAAGTACAAGTGGCGACAAGTTTGAATCCAGACTAGAAGGGAGAAGGGACTAGGTTAGAATATTCCATGTGAAAGTGACAAAGAAGGTCACAATCATACTTAGACTGGGAAAGGAAAATTCCTTCCTTGGTTTGCAAAACTTGGAGGCCAAGGAAATAGTACAAATATCCCAAGTCAATGATTTCAAATTTATTCTTAAGGTTCGTTTTCACATGGTTTAAAAGTTTTGGGTCACTACCAATGAGGATAAGGTCATTTACATAAAGAACAAGGATAATGAGATGGCATCATACTTTCTTGGTATATACATTAGGATCAAAATGACATCTAGAAAATCAGGTGTCAAGAAAAAAGCTATCCCTTTTGTCATACCAAGCTCGGGGAGCTTGCTTAAGACCATAAAGAGATTTCTTAAGATGAAAAACATGGATAGAGTCATTATGGACATAGCCATGAGGTTGTTCCATGTAGATTTATTCTTGTAAATCCCCATGCAAGAAGGAATATTTGACATCTGTTTGATTGAACTCCCATTTATCCGAGGATGCAAAGGCTAGAACAAGGCAGATTGAATCATTTTGGCTACAAGGGTAAAGGTTTCATTATAGTCAATGCCTTTGACTTGAGAGAATCCTTTGGAAACTAACCGAGCCTTGTGTCTTTCAACACTTCCATTTGATGCATACTTAGTACTGTAGACTCATTTACATTTGACAAGTTTTCTTCCTTTCAGAAGAGGTACAAGATCACAAGTATCATTTTCCATTAAAGAGTTATACTCTTTATTCATTGTTGTATCCCGATATGGATTAACTGAAGCTTCTGCAAATGTCTTTGGATCACAAGTCTCTAAAATTTGAGCCATAAGAGGCTTGATGAAACTGTGAACGTGTCCAACGTTGATATGAAGGATCACCGTCAAGATCGCCAACTAATTATGGTGTTGAAAAGACCCATCTAAGAAGCGATAGTGTTGGTGTAGGTTCATGTTCAATGGACTCATCTGGAGGAAGGTGAGCAGGTGAATGTGGATTTTCATCGTCATTGTCATCATCTGAAGAATAAGAAACCATAATAGGAACAAAATATGGCACAAACCAAAAATATGGCTTGTAGGCCAAAGAAGGCACAAACGCTGAATTAGGCTCATTGACCAAGAGATTTTCATCAAATTTAACATCTCTTTGAATAATAATTTCATTTGAATGAGGTTGAAGAAGTCTTTAACCTTTGACATCTTCAGATAACCAACAAAAATACATTTCTCACTCTTAGGTTGTAAAGCTTTCCTTTTATCATCAGGAATGTGAGCCCATGTTACACTGCCAAATACACAGAAGTGAAATACATCTGGTTTAAGTTTATTCCATGCTTCTTTCAATGTTAAATTTTTAAGATCCTTTGTGGGAGTGCAATATACTATGTAATTTGCACATTTAACGACTTCTTCCCAATACTTTAAACTTAATCCCTTAGATTGGATCATACAATTAGCCATTTCTTTTAATGTGCGGTTCTTTCTCTTAACAACACCATTTTGTTGTGGTGTATATGGAACAATATGTTGCATTTGGATTCCCTGTGCAGTGTAGTAACTTGTAAAATTGTTGTTCACATATTTGAATCTATTATTTGTTCTTAACCTTTGAAGTTGATGTCCAGATTGGTTTTCTACAAGGGCCTTGTAGGCCAAAAAATTGTCAAAAAATTTGCTCTTAAGTTTTAAGAAGTAAACCCTACTGCATCTGGAAAAGTCATCAATGAAAATTAAGAAATACTTGCACCCAAAAAAAGAAGGAGAAGAAAGTGGACCACACAAGTCACTGTGAACAAGCTGCAAAGGGGCGTGCCAATAAAGACATTTTTCAACATTGTCCTGATGATGTCTGTCGAGAACACAACTGACACAAACACCATCTTTGTAAGAAACAAGAGGAATACCAATCACCATCTATTAATTACATCATTGCTGCAAAGAGCGATAGTTTAGATGACCAAACGACTCATGCCAGAGTTTGCTCAAGTCATCACTATGAGCAACAAAAAATGATGGAAAAGATGATGACCCAAAGTTGTCAAACTTGTTGGAATACTTGTGTTGTCGAACATGGTATCAGAGCACATTTAAAGACTCGTTCATGTTGTAGATTGAGATCATAAAGGCATGTTGCCACATCTCTGGTTTCTTCCATTTGTGTACAATTATGGGCTAGCAGGATTGTTTCATTGTGTTTAGAGTGCTCGTTTCAGTTATGAATGCATTTTGTTTCACTCAAAAATGTTTTCATTTTCCCAAGATACGACCATTTAAATCAGATCCATAGGTATAAATCCTGAATATGCCCTTTTAAATTTTTGCAGAGATAATATTTTAGTTTTGTTTTGGTTTTCTATTTTTATTTTCGGGTTGCTAATATTTTCGATCTATGTATGCTTTTTTCCCCCGCTCTAATACCATGTTCGAAAACTTAGGTATTCCAACAAAGGATAAACACCTTTAGTAACCGCTCACACAACCAAATAAAAGATCAACACATCGATGTTTTGACGTGGTAAAACCCATGTGGGGAAACATCCACGACCCTAGCCAACATGGCCACTTGAAGCAATTTATTAATGCAAAAGAAAAATATTACAAAGATATTTACATGAGAGTTTCTCACAATCGATCATCGACAAATGACCCTCCATGCTCTTTAAATAGAGATCATAGACCAATCGGGTGTTAAGTCACTTATCAATGTAGTCGTTAAGATTGAGGAGAATATGATCCATCGGATCACTGTATGTCAGGAACATATCATGACCATGGGATTTCCTAACTACAAATACATACTAAAGAAACATACTAAGAAACACACTTTTACCTAACGAAACACTAGACCAAGTTGATCTTAACTAACTCCTAAGTGTCTAAATATCCTAATAGATTACTCAACCCTTAGGGTAGGGATGTAACCCAAGTTTGAAAATCTCAATATAAATTTGAACCATTAAAATCTAAAGCCATTCGAATTCAAACGTGCACGCAATTGAACAATGTAGTAGAAATAAACATGCATAAATTCATTTAAACCAAGGATTCCATTTTGAATTTAATTCATAAACAAAATATAAGATTAAGTTGCAAAGTTATAAATGTAAATTTTACCGTAGACATTGAACACTTCTCTTTTAACCACGATGGCCAAAGAAACTGGCTCTGTATGAACAATTTTCCACATAAATGTAGGCATCCATGGTAGATTCCACTCTCAATCTAGGCTATGAGGCCACCAAGATGAAGGTAATTGGCTATAGACTCACATGTCACTCACCTAACCCAATTTCTCTTAGACTCAACCAATATTTTCACAACTAAACATTCCAGCCAACCATCGAACCATAAAAAAGCCATAAAATTCTCAACCACTTCCCATACACACATGGAATACATATCTCTTCTCTGCTTAAAAATTCCTTAGGACTTTTCTAGATTTAATCACCAAGGAATCCAACCCTTCTACCTTCTCTAGATTTAGACCCATTTCCCTTTGTAACTCCTCCTAAAATTTTTTAACCAAAATAATAGCTTCCCGATTAAAAAAGATTCTTCCCAAGATCATTTCTCCCAATCAAGGTGAGTTCATGCAAGACAAACAAATCATAGATAATGTTTTCCTTGTTCAAGAAGCTATCCATTCTAGTAATGTTTCAAAAGAGGAAGGCATGATAATTAAACTTGATATGGCTAACAGTTTTGACCGTGTTCTTCACTCTTTTATTTTTTAGGTTCTCAAAAATTCGGGTTCAATGAGGACTTCATTAAATGGTTTAACTTGTTTATTGAAGCTCCTTAGATAAAACCACTTGTAAATGGTCGACTGACTGAAAAAATTCAAAGCAGCAGAGGGTTACGCCAAGGCTTCCCCCTTCTCCCCTACTCTTCATCATCATGGAATATTCCTTGAGTCGAAATCTTGAACATGAATGAGAGATCAAAAATCTTCCTAGTCTTCAAATGGTTTGGGGAGTCAAGTGCCTCAATCATTCACAATTTGTAGATGATACCTTGTTCTTAGGGGGTGCCTCCATGATTGTTGCCTCAAGGTTCAAGCAGTTTTAAGACACCTTTCTCGATGCCTCTAAGGGAGAAGTTAATCATTGTGAATGCCAAATCATGGGATGGAACACTCATGCTCAGGTAATGCACTCCATATCTAGAATTTTCCCATTCCCTTTTGTTAATGATTGGACTTCCTTTCTCTATTTGGGTATTCCTTTATCCCTTAAGATCCTGACCACCCAATAATGGGCACATATTATTGAAAAAACTTGAAATTCACATGGTGGGGTTCAAATTGGCTCAACCTGGTTGGACAAATCGTGCTCATAAAAGAAGTATTCTCAACTTTTCCTCTTTATCAATATTCTTCCTTGTTTGCTCCAAAAGACATTTCAAGTCAGATATTTGCAAAAAATAGACATTTTATGTGGCAAGGAAGGAAAATTACTGGGGAAAATTTTCATTTGGCCAATTGACAACAATTCACGCATTACCAAATCGGAGGAAGGATGGGGATCAAATATCCAGAGCTCATGAATATTACAATGGGAGCAAGACTTTATGGCGACTTATTTCAAGGGATCTTCTTTGGTGGAAACTTGTGATTTGGAAGAAATATTTATTCGGTTCAAGAGTTAGATGTTTGGAGTGGTCTCCCCAATTATACAAAGGATCCTCAATCTTTCATATCCTTCTATCAACCCTCCCTATTTTAATTAATCAACTCAACTAGATACCAGAAAATGGGAAATTGATCAAAGTCTCAGAGGATCCCATTTTGGGGCATAAATGTCTCTCTCTTTGTGCAGATCTCGTCGCTCTTCGAGACTGGATGCAAGAGAAATGAATTACAAGGTTGTTTGGTATTTCTTCATAGGACACTTCATCGGGGCGATGGATTGGCTGGAAATTAGAGTTTATGCCCCCTCATTTGGTTCCACTATATTCCCTCCTCCTTAATGTACTGGAGGGATGTGCTCCTTAGAACCTGGACATTAAGGATTCATAAGGATGGGGGTGTTCCCAATTCTTAGTCAAGAAATGATTTCATATTCTACATGAAAATTCATGTTCCTTCCCTCACTCGTCCTTGTGAAGGAAGGTTTGGCATTAATATGGGTTACCCAAGGTAAATTATTTTATCTATCTCCTGGAACATGGGAATATTCTCATCAATGAAAATCTCAAAAAAGGAGGTATAATCAGACCATCGATATGTTCTTTGTGTCAACGGGATGAAGAATCAATAAAACATATTTTTGTGTCTTTTGAATACACTTAGTCTGTATGGGAATTTTCCCCTGGGGATCTCTTTTATCTAACAAATTGGCCCATTGTTTGTAAATATTTTTTCACTCAATGGGGGCAGAGGTTGTAACACATCCACTATCATAATTTAAAATTTTTGGGTTAATTTCCCACAAATCTGCCTTAGCAAAATGCCAATCCCTAGTTCACTATCGGGATTCAGGGTTTCTAATGTCAAAACTCATTCACCCCCATGACTCGCGATCCTCCAAATCCCGATGCGCTCCTTACGCATTAAGTCCCCAGGCCAAGCCTGTGGTTTACTGCCTTTA
>ML841060.1:60988-75458 GCA_009831015.1 Picea engelmannii
TTCTGTAATATAAATTCATAATGTTATTTACATTTTCATCATGCTTTAGCATGGTAATTCCTGTATTAGGATTAATTACAAATTTGGGGGAAACAGGGTGTTACAGAGGTACAAGGGAAGTTTCCATTTCAAACCTCGCTTCAAATGCCTTTCAATGGATTTTTTTTAATATATGAGTTGGATCATATGGCTCATAAGAAAAAATAATATCTTCCAAGATGATCTACTCCCTCCTCGATAGACGATAGTCAAAGACATCTCTCTTTGTGAAGAGTATTTGAATTCGCGTATGCATCAACAAAACGAACACTTAGAATCATATGAGGAAATATGGGTAAACCAGTTTAACTTTTCCACTGCTCATCTTTCTCCGCTAGGAAAATTGATTCCCCCTCTTGAGTGGGTTATTAAGAAAACAAAGACAAAATTCAAGGGGTGGTTGATCAAGTAGGAGCTCCACTTTCTCTTTTTTGATGGAGCCTCTCGAAATAATCCTAGGGCGGTAGGCATGGGTGGGAGTCTTCATGATCCTGGAGGAGCTAGCATAGCCTACTATGCTTGGGGATTAGGAATGAATTCCAACAATGTCGCAGAAGCCTATGCCCTATATGACGCACTATGTATATCCAAAGAGAGAAATATTTCCAAACTAATGGTGTTTGAGACTCTATGATGGTAGTCCGAGCAATCCATAAGAGGATCCCATCAAATAACAATGTGCTTAATGGAATTATCTCTCACATTTTTTCTTTGGTCGATAGCTTTCATGAAATTAGGATCTACCACATTAAAAGGGACCTCAATCCCTTAGAGGACCATTGGGAAAGAGTTGGTTCAAGTTTGAATTATGGAGAAATCAATTTAAATGGTCTTAGGGGGGTCATTTCTATCCTTTAGTAGCTCCCTCCCTCCAACATGTGGATAGATGGCTATGGCGTGTCCCATCAGTCCTTGTGCTCTCCCTCCTGCACACTTATGCATTTATTTCATCTGTGTGAACTTTCATTTGGGCTTATGTATCCTCGATTTTTTATGCCGCTTTCCAACTCTGATCAAGCATTTTTATCTATTAGTTTTCTGTAGGGTCTCCATCCCTAGTCATATTAGGAGCTCTGGGTTGTTTCTTTAGTCAGTAGTCAGGTGAAAATGGGTGTGTTCGATGTTAAGGGCAATGGTGGATGATTCTCTAGTTTCATGTGAAAAGGAAATGATAATTTTCCCATTGGCCCTATGTGTTTGGGTTCTCAGGTTCTTCCGTGTTTTTCATTCTCTGCCTTTTGATTTTGATAGAGCGAATTTTCATCCCTGTGTTCTTTCTCTTTGCAATTCTTCCAATTCTATAACGAATTTTTGTGAAATTGGGTCTTTTATGGTTGAAATGGTTACCAATGGAACCCTCTTGGAGTGATTTCAAGAATATACTCAGATGTCTCGAAGAAATCTCTCAAGCCAACTATTCAATGCTTCACCAACTTTTAGGAAAAATGGAAGATTTTGAAATTTCTTTGGCCTACTTAACACAACGAATGGATGTGATGGGATTTGAATTTAAGCAATTCAAGGAAAATGTTCTCCCTCAACATTTGGCTTATGCATCTATAAATCACAGAATTTTATTCACTTAGGATGGAAATACTGTTAATAGCAATGAAGCTCGCAACATGACACTTATGGATATCGAAGATGGACCTCTACAGGAGGAAAGGGCCCCATAATTTAAGGATTATGCCTCTTCTTATCAATAGATGTTTTTTAAAGTTGCATGGTTATTAGGATAGTATATAAAAGTTGTAATCAACTTATAAAATCAAGGAGTCAGGTTGCAGAGAGTCTCAAATTTTGATGTAATAGCTATAGAAATATGTATAGGCTGCAAGCCTTTTTTGAAAAAATTCTATGACTGATGTTTTCCTTGGCACAACCTTATTTTAATATAATTTCAATTCAGTTTCTGTTAAAAAAACAATGCATCAGAAGTATTCTCCCTTCTATTTCTCTTAGTGTAGGCCACACTAACCTATCTCGTTGTTTTCTATTTGGAATATCCTAGTAGAAATATATCTTAGCTCTAATGCATGTAATGAGCATTAATTGAAAAAGGAAATTGAGGTTTCCTAAACAACCTTATCTCTATGCTCCTCTACAACTAACCATCTCTTTTCCTATGTCCATAGATTTCTCTCCCATCGTTGGTTTTGGTCATTTTCATATTTGTATCTTAATAGCAAACATGAGGTGCACTTTTTAGAATGTCAATGGTGCTTGATCACGAGAATGGTAAGTGTGAATGAGTGAATTCATATTAGAATGGGAAGAGGGTGCATGAGAATGGAGGAGGTTCAAATTTCCATGAGGATGAGGTCTCTTACACTTTCCCATGGTGATTATACCCAACCCCCTTGCCTTCATTACTATGTGAGGTAGACTTCTTCACCAACCACCACATGCATTCAGTGATTGGATTATAAGTGAAATATGATGGATGGGATCTAAATAAACAATGTATAAAAAGGTAGGATCTCATAGGCAACATATGATTATTTCCACCCACTCCCACCCACTTAGGTCCACTTTCCTCTTCCCACTACTGGACTCATAGCCCCTCTCATACTCCCCGTGACAATTTTTGACTTTTATATTGATTTTTGAAACAATATTTAGATATCTTGAGTATACCATGGAAGGTTTACCACATGGTATATAGAAAACATATTTATCGTGATTGCATGCTTAGCCATTTACTAGTCAAACCTTGGCCTTGAGTTCCACTCTAGGATCCATACAACATATTACATCATTTTCTCATGAGTTCATTCTATTTGAGTTCATATGGCTTGACTTAAGTCATTATAAACTCTTATTTATTTATAAGTTATACATAATGAATCTAATACATCCAAAGGTTGAAAACCAACATATTACAATGCCCGAACTTGGATCAGGGTGGAACTAAGTTCATGCATAATTTCTATCACATTCTTATCAGATTTGTAATCTAAAAAAGGGTCCTTTCACTTCAATATTAACTTCATATTTAAATCTTATTCTTTTTATTTTTCCAATACATTATTAATATTAAGAGATGGGGTAAACAATATTATTATTATTAAAGAATTCCAAAAAAAAAAAAAAAAATATTAATAAAAATTATAAATAAAACATATTAAAATATTGAATAAACAACTCATATAAAATTTCAATTTATTTAGTTATTGCAACTAAAGGCGATTTTTACAACTTAGTATGAGGGAGATGTATAATTCCTTCTATGCTCAACATGGAGTTCACACATGGTCTTAAAAAAATATTAATAAGAAAAATATATTTCAATATCAGCCATAAACAAAATATTTGAATGTCCACCTTAAGTAAAATAATTTATATCAACTTTGTATAGAGAGAGATAAAGTAATTGAAAGTAAAAAAACACGTATTTCGTTGATAACTACTTTCTACTTTCCATATGAGGGGATGTGTAATTTCTTCAATGCTTAATATAGAGTTGACAAGTGACATTAAAAAAATATTAATAACAAAAAGATAATTCAATGTGTGCCATAAATAAAATATTTCAATGTTCAGCTTAAGCAAAATAATTTTATATCAACTTTATATGTAGAGAGAAAGAGAGAGATAAAGTAACTACAAGTTAAAAAAAATATTATTCCGTCAAATAGCTACTTTCTACTTTCCAGTATGAGGGAGATTTGTAATTCCTTCAATGCTTAATATGGAGTAGACACATGACATTAAAAAAATATTGTTGGGTGGTGACAACACATACCTATCAGTTACAATTCTCTTTTACTGTCCTCAAACATGGTTGTCTCTATTGGAGGTTTCTCAAGCGTTTAGTTTTCCATGTCCCTGAAAATTCTTGCATAATTTGTGTTTAAATGTAGAGGCCCGTGAGGTGCTTCAATAGAATAGTAAACTAGTAAACTATTTTCTCCACTGGTTGATAGAGAAATAAAGATATATCTTTCCCCTTTGTTCATTTTTACTGTATAATGTGTTATCATTCCCTTTCTTTGTTCATTAATTTATGTTTTGCAGGCTTGATTACAAGTGGTATCAAAGCGTATGGTCGATGGTTACTCGTGTGGTTGTTATTTGCTACCAAGGAGAAGGAAGAGTCTATTGTCAAGGAAACCAGATCGACACTTTGTCCATGGGGAAGGAAGAGCCAAGGGTTTGCATCTCTATTCTTGAGGAACAAAGAGATGAGGGTTCTAAGGATCTACCATTTGCATCTCTTTCCATGCAGAGAAGAGTCCACACAAAGAAGGAGAGTCTGCATTGTTTTGTGAGTAGAGGAAAAGGGCGCATAGAAGGAGAGTCGACGTTGCTTCATGAAAAAAGGAGAAGGGAAAAAAGAAGGAGAGTTCACACAGAGAAGTAGAGTCGGTCGATCTGTGAAGAGGGTCGAGGGTACTCGAAGAGCTAAGAGGAGTTTGTGGAAATTTTAAAATTTTGTTCAATTTTCTCGAGAGAATAAACTCTCTGTGGTTATTGGAGGTTGTATTTTTGGTGAAGGTATATAGTTCCAAAAGTTTTAATTAAAAAAAAAAGGTCTGCCACTTTTTTTGTTTGTGGAGAATCGAAAAAATGGGGAACGTAGAGTTCGAAGTAGAGAAATTTAATGGAAAAAACAACTTCGAGTTGTGGAAGCTCAAGGTGCATGATTTTTTGGTGCAAAGAGGACTGCACAAAGCATTGGATGGAAAGAGAAATAAGCCAATGGTATGATAGATGATGAATGGGAAGATCTCGATGCAAGGGCTCTCTCCAACATTCGAATGTGTCTGGCAGATGATGTCCTCTTCAATATCGTTGCAGAGAAAACAACAACAGGCTTATGGAGCATAATGGAGAGCCTCTATACGATGAAATACTTTACCAACAAAATCTACTTGAAGAGGAAACTATACAGTCTACGGTTGAAAGAAGTTACCCAAATTTTTGATCATTTAAATGTATTTAATACTCTCATATGCTATTTAACTAGTATGGTTGTAAAATCAATGAGGAAGAAAAGACAGTGACATTATTGTGTTCCTTGCTTGAGTCTTGGGATCATTTAGTCACTTTTATTAGATTTAGTACAATTGATACTCTTGCATATAACTCTGTTGTTGGAACTTTGTTGTTTGAGGAGGTGAGGCGAAAATACAATATAGAAACCTCCACACCAAAATCAATGGTGGCTAGATGTCGATCCAGAGAAAGAGGGAAGAAATTGAGAGGTACATCCGGATCCAAGTCAAAGGGAAAGAAGAGTAAGATAAAATGTTGGTACTGTAATAAATCAGGGCATCTCAAGAAATATTGTTGGAAGAGACAAGAATCCAAGGAAGACTCTCGTAAGAAAGAAAATCCAGTTGAGATAAGTTTAGGATGGTTGATGAAGTTTTATCTGTTTGTAGTATCTCACAATATCAAGAAAAATGGTTGTTAGATTCATGTGCTTCCCGTCACATGTTTTCACATAGAAGTTGGTTCTATTCTTACCAATCTATAGATGACGATGTTGTTTTTATGGGGAATGATACTTCTTGTAAAACTGTTTGGATTGGGAGAATTAAGATCAAGATGTTTGATGGTATTGTAAGAACGTTGATAGATGTTAGACATGTACTAGAACTTAAAAACAATTTGATTTCTTTGGGAGTTTTGGATTCTGGTGGTTACAAATATACAGGTCAAGGTGGAGTTGTAACACACCCAATCCCTTGATCAATTTTTTTCATCTTCCTTAATCATATCATATCCTCTTTCTAAGACCTCCAACACCTTCTGCCTGTCAAGAGCTTTCCAACCACTGCTATCTGATTCAAATATGAGCTCTGGACTGGGAGCTATGCCCTACCAAGTCTCTTCGGGTGTTATTAGACAAGGGCCATGTGGGTCTGTCTCATACCTATCAACTCGAGATCCTCAAAGTCCCAGAGCTCCCAACGCTCCTGTATCTATGGCAGAGATCCATCCACCATTAAATCCAACAATGGATCTTCCTCCTCGTTAACGCATACTCCTAAGGGAAGAGTTCGGCGTTTGGCGCTAAGCGCCCCTTTTTCTGTCTACGCACGAAACCTCCAGAGTTCCGAACTCCCGAACTTCCGAGGTTTTTCCACGTGGCTCCAGCCTTCGGGCCTTTCGGCCCCTCTACAACACTACACCCCAAACCTTTGGACTCTCGAAGGGTCCCCAATAACCTTTGACCGATCATTCATGCACCAGAGGGATGACACGTGTCCTTGTCAGGGGGTGACACGTGTTGTGTTCTAAGGATATTTTAGGGTATGTGAGAATTACAAATCTGGATGAAATGTGGCATATAGGATGAGGGTCCACGTCACCCCAGGTGTCATTGACATGCTGCGTCAATCTAAGACTGGTAGCCTCCGGGGGTTCCTAGATTCACCTACTTGCCAAACCTCCCGGAGCTCCGAAGTCCAAAGTTTTTGCCAGTTGTATCCCAATACCCCTTGGATCCCACAGTCGAGGTGTGTCCACATAGATCCATGGATCTATGACTCACGCTAATTCGTAATCCAACATTTAGGAGGGGGGGTTTCTATCCACTCTGTAGTAAGATCTACGATGAAGAGGAATTTTGGAGATCAGGGGAAGAATTATCATTCTCGCAGGTTTAACTTCCACAATCCTCCTAGGTCGTCGATCTGTAGCTCCGATAGGATCAACGATTGGTGTCAATTCCACCACAGGTGAGCAGTTTCCATTACAGAACTCGGGAAAGGGATTAAACGTTGTGCCAGTTGGGATTTTACAATCGTCCCTAATCATAGATCCCCACGTTGATTCAAGCACAATTGTCGATCCACAATAGGAGGTTAGCGTTAGTCCACCCTCGCACGTGGTAACATACTAGGTATGACGACAGATACAGGTGGGTCTCACATACTCCTCTCGTCAAATGGACCAATTGGTGAGTTCCAGGTGTGACACATGACAAGGTCTAGATGACACATGGCCCCTTCAGTGGGTGACATGTGTCACATGTTAATGGGCCTATAGGGTCTGCGAAACACACGAATCCAGGTGACATGTATCACGTTACTTCGTGCGTCCACGTCACTTCAGATAACGTCACTGTGCCACATCCTTTCGTACTGATAGCCTCCCGCGCCCTTCAATATTACGGTCAAGGAGTGTCCACGTAAACCCCAGGATAGACAACCTCTGTTACTTCATAACTTCGACGTTTGGGGAATCTGTAGTGTGACTCCCTCCTTACTCCCGAAGTGGTCAGCATCAGGATGACCATGGCCTAGATATAACGGTCAGGGGAAGTCTCGAAGAGTTCCTTGATATATGGCTCTTATCACTTCGCAGCTCCAGCATTCAAAAGCTTTTGCATGTAGTTTCCAGCTTCCTCCTGGAGTGCTAAGTCTCTAGTTACATAATCTAGCGACACACGTCCTTACGATGGACGACTGAGATGGACTCCGACCTTCAACACTCTGGTGATGTATAATTTCACGAACAAGGAAAAACCTCCCAGAGATACTCGATCCGCGAACACATATCTTGGTTGATGGACGGTTAAGAGGGGTTCTCAGCAGAGTCCCCATATTGATGGCTGAGAAGGATCCTGAAGGATCCAAGGATCGACGGTCCACGTCACTTTGTAAATTCGACATTCAGGAGTTTTGGAGGTGCAACACCTTTGTTCTCTCGAAGCGACCAACATTGGGATGACCTCAACGTAGATCTAACGGTTAGGGAAATTCCTAAATATCCTTAGATATACGACCCACGTCACTTCGTGACTGGTAAGTGGATCGATATTTAATGTGGGGATGAGTCCCAGGGAAATGGGTAAATGACCGCCAGTTGTCGGTCCACTGTCAAGCCACCGAATCGACGGGGCGTCTTTGACGCAACTTGTTCTTAGCAATACTTATTTTCCCTGAGCTCCGAACTCCTAGAGTCCCGAACACTTGGCTCCTTCCGAACTTAACCCATGATTCCTAGGCCTTGGTTATATGGAGCTTTATCAAACCCCACAGGATACATTCATACCTCTTGGCCAAGCTTTGGTTAAGGTCATGACACCTCGAAGTTTCGAACTCCCAGAGTTCTTAAGCCAAAAAGGATTAGATCCTTTCGGCTAGTGCAGGGTTCCTAGACCTTGGTCATATGGACCCTATAATAAGTCTCGGGTTGTAGGCTCAACTCTTAGATGAGATTTGGTTAAGGCCGTGGGCACGAGCGTGTGGTCTCTTAGACTACTGGATTGAAGGAAGCGCCCTCCATTCACAGAACTTAGGTTCTGTAACAGGGAAAAGCACCCTTGAAGGATCAACATAACTGTAGTAGTCCCATAGAGTATGCCCCTACTCAAGAAAAGTAAAGTCGATCCCTGGGAAGAATACCTTGAGGATTTCCCAACCAGTCCAAAAGCCACACTAGTCATCTTACAACCATTCGAAGGAAACAGTTTACAGAAGAACATTAAGCATTTTCATTATGAATCAAGCACTACAAAATCTTAGTCACAAACACCAACATTCGACCATGCATTTCAATTCAAGGGCACAAGGTAAACACAATACTTATCTATTACAAATTGCATCGAACCAACTGATTGTGGGTATTCTCCTTTCCACCCAACCATTGGCTCAAAGGCATTAATTCTTAGCACTTTGGCCACCGCTGTGCCAAACCATGATATCACTAGGGAACTATGCCATTTCTCAAAGATCTTCTCTTTGTCACAACATCCCTATGAGGTTTATCAGATGCTTCCCAGCATCAAGCTCACAACCTTCCTCTTTTCTTCTGCATATCCAGGTTCCACGTTCCCCTCTGTGCATGATTTCTTGTCTGGTGTCTCTCCTACTCTCTGTAGAGCCTCATGTGCGCCTCTTTCTTAGTGTGTCTTCTCTTGTCTCCTTTTTTTTATATATCTTTTCCCCAGGATGGTTCTCGACCTATCATGTTCCTTATGTCAGAAGGAAACTCAGGTCAGCCTGGTCTACCAGACCGTGTGGTACTTCAGGCTGACATTCTTCAGTTAGACCATGCTTCCATTCACGGGGGTGGTTGAGTATCCAACCACCATTCCTTCCTTCATTAATTGATTCATCTCCTTGGGATCCAGAGGGGTTTATTATTCCCAATAAGGGAAAATTGGGGTCTTTTGACATAATGAACCCTCTCTTATAGTTTTCCCATTCTTTCCTCTAGTGATATCATGGCTAGTACTTCAAAGCTTCACCCCCACAATCAGTTATTGGCAATTCAAACAATGATCCATTTACATTGTTCCCATGCCATAGCATGGTGATCATGATTAATGATTAATTACAAGCTGGGGAAACGTGGGTGTTACAGGAGCACTGAAAGTGTCCAAGGGTAGTTTGGTGGTAATGAAGGCAACGAAGATTGGGAATATTTACAAGCTGGAAGGGAATACTGAAATAAGTGAAGCAATGGTGGTATCTAAGGAAGCAAGTGCATCTACTTGTTTATGGCATCACTGACTGGGACATATGAGCAAGAAAGGGTTGGGGTTGTAGGTATCAGTAAACCGTAAGTTACTTCTAGACTTATAATCTTTGATTTTCTACAAGTTTTATATCTATGTTGGTTAGAGTGATGAAGTTAAGGGATATAGATTGTGGGATCCTACTACCCATAAAATTATTACTAGTAGAGATATCTATATGGAATGATCAGAAGTTGTTCAGGATCGCAAAGGGATATTTGTTTGCAAACTCGTGGAATTATTGTATGGATTGAAGGTACCTAGACAATGATACAAGATGTTTGATTCTTTCATGATGAAGGATATAGGAGCAAAAAAAAAATCTTGGGCATATAAGTACACAGAGATGGGAAAAATAGTAAGTTGTGGTTATCACAACATAAGTCTATGGTGAAGATATTGATGAGGTTCAATTTGAACATTGTGAAACCAGTAAATATCCCTTTAGCTTTCCATTGTAAGCTTTCTTCAAGTTTATGTCTTGGTAGTAAGGAATAAAATGATTATATATCTCGTATACCATATGCTAGTACAATAAAAAAGATGATGTTTGCGATGAAATGTTCTAGACTAGATATTTCACATGCAGTTGGTGTTGTTAGTGGACACATGACAAATCTAGAGAATTGGAAATGGGTGCTTCGATATCTTAGAGGAACAAGTATCAGCTACAATGGTTGCAATGATTTAGTCTATAGTTATGTTGATTCATATCTTGCGGGAGATTTGGACAAGAGGGGATCTACTTTAGGTTATGTCTTGCATGAATGCAATGATCTATTAGGTAAGTTTGAACAAGTACACGATAAAATGTTTTGTGGTAGTCGAAGTGTTGTGTATTTGACTAACAGTCCAGTATACCAAAATGGGACGAGGCATCATTTTGTAAGACATGTTACTAATAGAGGTAGAGTGGTCCATACTGGGAAAAATTATGCAAACATGTTTACACAACCGATTAGTTAGAGAAGTTGTGGTGGAGTTTGGATTGTCTTGGCTTGTAGTAAAGGTGATGATTGAATTCTTTGGGCAAGGTATCAGGCAAATTGTTGTCAAAGTGGAGATTGTTGGATGGTGACAACACATATCTTTCAATTACAATTTGTTTTGTCTGTCCTCAAATATGGCCGTCTTTATTGGAGGTTTCTCAAGTGTTTAGTTTTCCATATCCTTGCAAACTCTTGCATAATTTTTGTTTAAATGTAGAAGCACGTGAGGTGTTTCAATAGACTTGTAAATTGTTTTCTCCACTGTTTGACAGAGCAATAAAGATATATCTTTCCCCTCTATTTGTTTTTGTTGTCTGATGTGTTAATCCTTCCCTTTCTTTGTTCATTAATTTCTATTTTGCAGGCTTGATTACAACAAAAATTAATAACAAAAAAAAAATTCATTGTGGGACATAAATAAATTATTCCAATGTCCACTTTAAGTAATCAAGTGGACATTGGAATAATATATATATATATATAATGCAACAACTTTTGGTTCTGCTCGTTCTGATCCTGCTACTGAGAAACATACATATGACACGAGATAGGAAGACTGGTGGCAACCAATGAATAGAATGACTAGAGATTACTAACAACTTTCGCTTTCGAGGTGTTATGGTGATGTGTGTGGTGGATCCTATTCCTCCTATTTTCTCTCATATTCCTCTCACCTATGTGTTGAGTATGCTCCTCCCCATGCTTAACTCTGGATTCTATGGGGTCTGTTGAGTATGCTCCTCCCCATGCTTAACTTTGGATTCTATGGGGTCATAGCTTGCAGTGAAAAGAGCTAGGTTTGTTGGTTATAAAAGAGGATTATGTTTATTCTAGTTGTTGGTGGACAATTGAATTATTGAGAATATTGTTCAAATGGTGAGGGAATGGTCATCACTTTCCTAAATAATGCAATTGAAATGTTTCAAATTTATGTTGTTATAAAGCAAATGAAAGTAAAAAAATTTATTGCACTGAAAACTTTCTACATCCCACTATGAAGGAGTTGTATAATTCTTTATGTGCTAAACATGGGGTTGATATGTATTAAAAAAATATATTAATAACAAAAAAATATTTCAATGTAGACCATAAATAAAATATTTGAATATAAATAAAATATTTGAATGTCCACCTTTAGTAAAATAATTTTATATCAACTTTATTTATAGAGTGAAATTGAAAAAAATAAAAATGTTATTTTGTTTCTACTTTCCAATATGAGGGAGATGTGTAATTACTTCAATGCTTAACATAGAGTTAACAAGTGGTAAATCCAGAAAATGAGAAAAAAATTACCCTTTTAAAAATTTTAATAGTTTTTAACAATAATATAATAAATAATATTATACAATCATATATCCAAATTACTATAACATATTATTGTAAAATCATACATTAAATATCATAATAATAGTAAATGGCTACGGAAAGGATTTCTTGTCCTACAAACAAAATGTTTCATACACCAATTTGATGTCTAACTTGAAGTGATCTTAAAAATAGTTTATTATTATTATTATAATCATAGTAATAATCTAAACTTAAAATCACAACTTCACAAAAATCAAATCAATATATTTTATTATTCACATAAAATGAAAATTATTAACCAAAAATTATTTACTTGCTTTTAAATTTTTTGTATTACTCGAATGGGCTAACTTCATTAACCAAAGATTGTATAGAGGTAAGAAACGTTTATTTATCCGGAAGAAATCTAGATTCAATTAAGGCGTCGAGTTATAGTCCTTTGCAGGTGGGCCTTCCGATGAGCCAAATTTATTAAGGCCGGCCCTTTCCCTCCGTGATACAGACAGGCCTGCTTATATTTCGAGAAGACTTTTTACGAGACACAGATGCTAGCTTATATTGCGAGAAGATTCTTTACGAGACAGAGACTCTTTTCGGAGAAAATTCTTTATATTCCAAGAATATTCTACAAATACCATAACAGAGACCCTTGTTTATATTCGGAGAAAAATCATTTTACTCTAAGAATATGCTACAAATACCTTAACAGAGACCCTTGCTTATATTAAATTCTTTATATTCCAAGAATATACTACAAACACCTTTAACAGAGACCCTGGCTTAAAATCGGAGAAAAATCTTTATATTCTAAGAATATACTATACAAATACCATACATCTAATAAATTATTTATATTCCAAAAATATACTACAAATATCATAACAGAGACCCTTGCTTATATTCGGAGAAAAATCTTTATATTTTAAAAATATACTACAAATATCACACATTTATTGGCCCGCTCCTACTATAACATGATGATTACACTCTTCATGCTAAAACTAGTAATCAATACTAATCAAATCATTGGAATGATAGAGATCAATGAATACAGTAAGTTGAATATGACTTAATACTACCACTTTCATCATAGTATCCATGTATCATAAGCTGCCTGATTTCCATTGCTTGCAAGCTATGTTTGACTTAAGCTAGGAATCACATTGTTATCATAGTAAGCTTCTACTTGTTCATACTATATTAGCATATAAAATATGGAGAAACATTATCCCAACTTTCCCTTATTAGTGACTATTGATTTAATGGTAATTAGACTCCATCATAACTAGAGTAATTGAATACAAATCTTGTACATGCTTATACTAAGGATACAATAATAAAGGTCATGGTTTTCCTGTACTTCATCAACCTGGAAGCTTAATCTTATTCAGGTAAAGGTCACTTGTTCATAGTTATGGGAATGATTGGACTCCATTAAACATGATAGCTTTGATTAGTAACCTTCCCTATTAACTGCATAGACTTCTCTTCTCCTTGTAATCATGAACATGGAATGTGATCATGTTACATTTATTATGGAGATACACTGGTTAGTTTGGTTACTTCATTGATATGTATAGAAGTATGAGCTAAGATTGATTACTGATATAATGTCATTGTGAGTAGGTTGTATTAAAGCTATCCCTTTACTCATGTGCATATCATACGAGATATCATATATAGCTACTAAAACAAATAAGGCATATATGGATACCGAGTCAATCTTATAACCATTATGAATGGGCTTTGTACTATCAACTAACACCAATTTGACCAATAGAATATCCTCATTAACCGTATGAGATATGACAAACCATATCGAATCAAGGGGAATAGGTTGTGTGCATACATATCAAAGGAGGTGATTCATAACATGGTGTATACTAGTTGATTTGATCCTAATAAGTAAGCTGACCAGAGTATAAGTACAACTAAGTTAAGTATGATCAATGCATATTATAAGCTAGTTTCAAACTAGTATGATTGATCCGAGCTATTAGACATGTTCATTGTACGAATGAGTCATATAAGGTAAAACAAGTAGATTAGTATCATACATTTTACATATTATGGAAACACTGTAATATCATGAAGCTTGATCATTACACACAGGTCTAAGAGTTCTACTACGAACCAATGGTGTTATGACCACTCATGTTCCAAGTAAGCTGATCTAAACCAATACTCATGCTTTGATTAAGGCTGTAATCTTAATATTGTTATGAAAAACGATAGTGTAATAATAGTGATTGATCTCTATTGATACTAATGAATGATCATACTGGAATACTAGTATAACAAGTATGATGTAAACTACATGCATAGAATCCTTATTGTATAGGTAATGAAACATGGGATTACACTCCCTACATTGATAAGTTGTAACTCATAACTATGTTTCAGTAATCGTGTTCTCCTAGTTAATGGTTATTTTTCTATCATAATAAATTAGATCCATATCTCACTCATCACACCTACTAATGTTGTATGATAGATAAGCTCTATAATACATTTGTTTGATTTCCACACGTCTGTAATAATTAACTAGTAATCATATAGCTATTTCTATAATAAGCACTAATGAGATAACTAAGACTAATGGTAATCATAGTATATGTACCTATTATAATATCTCTACATAATAAGTAGAGTAACA
>ML841060.1:82168-102113 GCA_009831015.1 Picea engelmannii
TTCCTACGGAATTCCAACAAAGGAATTATATTGTTCCTTTGCCAAAATGATAACTACTCTTATCAGAGTAGGGATATGCTAATTAACAGTGATAATCAAGTTTGAATGTGAATAGTTGAAGATAGCGGGGAAATTTCGTATGCCGAGTGTGCATATAGAGCGCATGGAGTGCGTATAGAAACAAGCTTGTGTTAAAGTTTGAAAGCTCCGGAGGTTGAACGCAGAGGTTAATTCCAGAAGAGTTGATGCCAAGTTCGTGGCTGGAAGTCATTGAAAATATGAATGGACGGTGGAATTATCGAAGGGAGGAATACCGAAATTTCGTGAATCGTTAGATCTAGTAGATCAATAGAGAAGATAAGGATGATAACCTCTCATCACTCACAAGCTCAGTAGGAATGTATCCGTTAGATTGGAATCAACGAGAGTCATTGATCTAGAGCTTTGAGGTTTCGGCTATTGGGAAAATAAAAGCGGAGACTTTCCCAAAGTCGTGCAAGGTAAATTACCGATTCAATCAGGGCCGTTGGTTAGCAGATGACCTGAACCGTAGATCCGGTGTAATCAAATCTTTGGGAGTCGGAGGTTTAGAAGTCAATGGGCAGAGTTTTGAGAACTCACATGTCACGAAATCCCGACATCCAACTTGAGCCGTTGGATCAAGACAGGCGATGGATCGTTGATCTGACGCATACACATTTCGGGGATTCGAAATCGAGAGTTAGGAGGTGAAGACTCCGCCAGAATCCCGAAAGGTGGAAAGCCAGGATTTGATTAGGACCGTTGATTGGTAGAGAGATCTGGACCGTGGGATCCAGGTTGCCGGACCCTCGTGGATCATAATTTTTGGGAAATGGTGGAGCCTTGTTTGCGGATTCGTCGAAACACGAGATCCCGACGCGTGTCTAGGAGTTGACCCCAGGTTCCGAGCGAAGGGTCATGTGGATAAAAGATCCGAGAAAACCTTAGCCTCGACCTTCCAGGTTTTAGATTTCGGGGATTGAGGAACCTTAGCCTCGACCTTGCAACAGGAATCCTGAAATCGCGAAATGCAAAGCGCCTTTTAGTTCGTATCGTGGTCACCGCCGATGGTCGCGTGAGGAGAAGGCGTGAGCTAGTATGATGAATACGCATGAGTTTAATGCATTTTGAAGCTTCATAATAGGAAGCCTGATATTAATACCAGTAAGGTATGAATGATATTAAACGTGCAAGTAATGCACACGTATGATGTAAGAGTATAGTTATAGGCACGATATGGTTTTTCCTGATGAGTGAAATATAAAACAAGTATTGATTTTTCCAAGATTGAATGAATACCATGGATTTATGGTTGACTCCGTTCTGAAGAGTCATGAAAGTTCTATCTTGAATGATATCTTAAGGGGGATGTGCTGCATCTCACCAGGAAAATCCAGTACACATAAATGAAAGAGTAAATGAGCAAGGATGCTCTGTTGTCATGATAAGAGGCAAATGTTTATGCCTTTGAGGATCACATGAGAAGGATTGTGAACAATCCGAAGTTGACTGATCTTAAAAGTAAAGATGTATGTGGGCTGTGGAATATACCTATGACAACTACATGCAGGCTTAGGATTATGAAAATGGTTAAGTATGTCATAGATGTAAGTTAACAAAGATGCATGTTTATATTCCTTAAGGGGAATATTTAAAAAAAAAAACTAAAGCTAACTCAAGGCTGAGGCCATCACAAATAGTGATGGATATGCAACAAGGAAGTTGCATGCCGAAGGAGTTCCCGATGGAAGAAAACTGTGTAAGGACTCTGTCAAAAGAACAGAGTCACAACCTTAATGACTGCTGAGAATTAAGCAGGGGGCTATAAGCTTATAAGAATCCTGGATTACATTTTAAAATAAATGTGTAAGTGGAAGATTAACAACTGGATGTTAACCATTCTGATAACTGAATGGTAGTGTGCAGATGCACATGTTCATGATTCATTATGGGAAAAATATTTTTGCTATTAAAGCATCCTGATGTATCCTAAGAGTTAGGATGAGTCTAACCTAGGGCTGCTCAGGAAAAGAGCAAAAAGATCACAATAAGAAGTAGGTTGCATAAGTAAAAGGGGGAGAAAAGGAGGAACACTTTCCTCACCCTAAGAACCCTAAATTGTTTAACAGAGCCATAGGATTAAAAGAGAAGTTGTGGAAACCGATATAGTTGATAAAGGCAAGCAAACCCTTTGAGTATGATTAAATGAAAAAATGAGTACATTTAACTGATTAGGCTTGGTTGAAGCCATGATTAAGAAAAGGCAGTGAGGCCTTAGAGATAACTCAACTGGGCTGAAAAGTCCTAGGCGGTGTAGGAAGAGTTGGAAGAAAGGGAGATTCCTCAACTCCTTCCTCGTTGAGTATTATGTTTTCTCTTGGATGAGAAAGTTGGTACTCCAATAAAAGTGAAAAGGTCTTGACACCACAAGTAATAAGGATTGTATTGCCAAAGATACAATCAAAATTTGTTTATGATGCACTTGTGGAAACATTTGAAGATGTTTATGAATTAGAATGTTATGATACATGCATTTGGTTTAATATTACGACTAATGTAATTGTGTCTATGATGATGCATGTTGTGTATAGAAATGAATTGGAGTTATTGAGGAAGACAGTTGCCAATGATGGGCAACCTCAAACAGAGAATGACCAAGAGAAGGCTGCAGGTGAAATATTTTTAACAGGGCTGTAAAAGTCCCCATAAAGCATTGCTGACGAGGTAACAATCAGAAAGAGGGTTCTAGTAGCCAAGAATCAGTATAAAGATATTCGTGCCTATGTGGCACAAAGTATGAAGGGATTTGGTAAGAACCCCTTCTAAAATATTTTATTGCCTTAGTATTATGCATGAACTTTTGAAAGGCAGTTGTATGCCTTGGATACCCAAGTAGGGTATGATCCAGGAAGGAGAACCTGAATAATGGAGGTATGAACCTCTGGTGGTAAACACTATTTGTAACCCTTGGGAGAATTCATGAACTGATATGTCATGAATGCATTGACCAATCAAGGAATGCTTAAAATCATTCATGTGAAACTTTGAGTTCAGGTATACTGATTTAGGGATCGTGATCAACCTATATCAAGAAGCATGGTCCTATTGTAAGAGTGAATGAAAATGAATAAGCCATGTGGTGAAGAGGTTGGTTAAATTCTAACACACCTTGGCCAAGAACCTGTCATAAAGTGTGACAAACTTGAAATCAATGCAAGAGTGCATTGGGTATGAATATGGCCGTGAATACTGGCACATTTTTTAAATCCTTTGAAATGTTGAATTACGTTTTGAAAGGTTGGTATCTTGAAATGAGGCATAGGCAAGGAATGAGATTCCCTTTTCATGTTTATATAGATGTGATGAACTGTTAAGCATGCATGGTTTTGAATATATATATATATATATATATATATATATATATATATGCATGAGAGACTAACAGTTTGTTTGGCTATGGAAAGAATGAATTGCAGGAAGCAAAGGGCAATGGATATGGCAGTGATGTAAGCCATAAAGAAGACCAATTGCCTGCTGAGCCAAACTGCAAGGAATGGTATTTTCCTTTTGAAAAAGAGAATTGATTGTTGGTATGCACAACTCTGAAATTGTTTGTGACAATGTTATAAAGATATAACAAAATATATGTGCCTGGGGAACTAACAATTTGTTGGTTGATTGAAGTTGAAAGTGCGGGAAGTAAAAGAGCCTTGGATATGGCAATGATGTAAGCCCATAAGGAAGACCGATTTCCTGTTGAGCTAAATGTTATGGGAAAGAAAGTCCCATGCTTTTGAATCTAGTTCTGTATGGAACAGATCTGAAAATAAACAAAGAGATTGGAAAATCTGTGGGTGACAGATTTGCAACAAAATTTTGAATTTAAAATTTATAACGATGTCTCATGAATCTTATATACCTATCATACAGGTGAGAAGAAAATATGTGTCCATAAAGGACGGATGAAGGCTTTCAAAGCTGAAGATGATGAACATGGATACTACTGAGCCATGAAAACCCCGTAATAAGCCACGATCGCCTGAAAATTATTGTGTTGAGGTAACACAAGCCGGAGGGAAGTCTCGACAGAGCAAGTCTGAGGGACGCCTTGACTGTAAGACTCGATAGAGTCTCTAAAATCCTTCTTGTGCAAGAAAACCTTGGCAAGGCAAGATGGATCGCCCGAGGGACTGTATAACAGTGAAGGGGATGCTTGAGCTTGGGCTTGGAGGGTGAGTGACTCTAAGGAAGATGAAACCTTGATAGTTATTGTAAACTATGGATTGGGATCATGCACCTAATGGGTATGTCAAGGAAAGCGATGAGATTGGATAACAAAAGAACCATGTGGCTACAAATCCACAAAATTCACAGACAAGTATTGTGCTAAGATTATTAAAAAAAAAAATTCCTGGAATTTTTTATGCAATGTTTTTGCATCAGACTATGATTAACGTGTTTGCTGTCCAAGAATTATTGAAGGCAGGTGACGAAGACTAAGGGTCTTAGAAATGACATGACCAAGAAAGAAAGATCGAGATTTCTGAAGCAGCTGAATAAGAAAGGCATGACAGGTGTTTTTGAGAAAGAACACCAAGGACGATGTTCCTTTAAGGGGGAGGGAATTGCAACACCTTGTTTCCCCCAATTTGTAATTAATCATAAAATAGGAATTACCATGATAAGGCATAAGGACAATTTAAATGTATTATTGACTGAGTTGCCAAATAACTGACTGTGGGGGTGAAGCCTTGAAAGTACTGGCCATGATATCACTAGAGGAAGAATGTGAAAACATACAAGAGGGTTCATTATACCAAATAACCACAAAATATCCCTTGATAAGGATGACAAAACCTCCTTCGAATCCCAAGGAAAGAAAATCAATTAATGAAGAAAGGATCGGTGGTTGAATTACCAACCACCCCCATGAATGGGAGCATGGTCTAGCTGCAGGAGGTCAACCCAAAGTACCGTAGGGTCTGGCAGACTAAGCTGACCCGAGCTTCCTTATGATAGAAGGAAGGTGAGAGATACACATGGAGGCAACAAGAGAGGAGAGACCAGACAAAAGCGTAAGCTCGCAAGGGAGAGGCGCAGAGCTCTCCAGCGAAACATGAGCACAAGGTTGCTAGCTTGATGCCAAGTGAGCATCTCAGAAACCTCACCGAGTCCATAACCGAAAGAGAAAGCTCTGAGTTGCAAAGAACAGAACCTGAGCAGAACTTGGAATAGAGACAGAACTCCTAAGAACTGTGAGAACTCCCTGGTGATATCATGGCTTGGCATGGGGGTGGCCATAGTGATAAGATTGAATGCCTCTGAGCCTATGGTCGGGTGGAAGGCCAAACACCCACAGTCAGTTGGTTGGCGACAACCTAAAATAGATAAGCTATCTCCTACCCTCTGTAGTTTCGCTGTAACTGTGTATGAATTGGTTATATTGTGTATGTTTCAAGAATTGTGCATGAATTTCTTAATGGATATACTGTATCCCTTTTATTGCTGCTTGGTTGCATAATTAGGCTAGTAAGAAATCATATGGTTAGGATATGTTTTAAACTCATAAAAACTTGTGTCTTGTGGTGGCATAATCCAGAGTCACGAACTGTGTGTTCGTTGACCGTGGACACAGTTTCATGTGCACATGTCAACCTTCCTAACCGTTTTGAGTCCCTTGGAGGATGAAGCCTGTTAATCTCAGGAGAGGTAGTGCAGACATGCACAGGCTCCCGACGAGGCAAATAGAAACCCATAACCCCTTAAGTCCTAGAATTGATGAAGGAGCGCAATAGTTGTGCTGAAGATCCCTTTAGGCGTTTAGTCCAGGAGAAAGAGCGTAACACTCTTATATCCTTCATAATCGACGAATCTCAGGAGGGATAGAGAGAAGTTCAAGTAACGAGAGGGAGTATCCCTTCGTTTGGAGGATGAGTGGACAAGATCCTTTTGGGAGGATATGAGGTCTGTCACGACCGTTAGATTGGAAGAAGGAATATAGGCGTTAATGGCTCGACCCCTTCAGTCTTTGATAGTAGCGAAGGAATTGATACCGTAGATCCTAGGATCCATGGGGAGTCACATTGACCATCCATCGGTAGGGATATGTGGAGGGCAATCTACATATGTCGGGAAATTGGTTACCAGGAGATTGGTAAGGAGGAGTTGTAAAAACTCCCGAATTATGAAACTGTGAAGATATCCATCCAACCGTCCATTTTGGAGGATAGGTGGCGAACATCCGGAAGCCACCAGGGTTTCGGAACTTAGGCATATAAGGGTGGTGAAGAACGAGGGTTCGCAATCACCGAAATTGTGAAGGTTATTTTGGATCGTTGGATCTAGGGTGACATGTGGCAGAGATCTACATCCATCGGGAAATTGGTTACCAGGGAAATAGGAGTGAAGACTCCCCCAAATTCATGAAAGAAGGAGTCTCGAAAGAATCAGGACCATCCATTAGAGAGGACATGTGGCGAGCATTCAACGTTTCGCTGACTCGCTACTGAAGGAAGTCAACGGGAGGAGTTCTTAGAACTCGTGAGTTGCGAAATCACGACTTAATCCTAGTCGTTGATTCAAGGGAGATCATAGCCGTTAGATCATAGGGTTTGTGGACCATCAATCTAGCTCAGACCTGACCCGTTCATTTGATTCACCGGAGATTTGAATTCGGGAGTTGGGAGGTGAAGACCCTGCTAGAATCCTGAAAGGTAGAATGTCAGGATTTAATCTGGACCGTTGGTCAAGTGGAAGATCTGGACCGTAGATTCAGATGGTATTGATTCTCCGAGAGTCGGGAATTTGAAAGGGAAAGGAGGCGAGGCACTGCATCGCGATTCCCTGAATCACAAAATCCGAAGTACTCGGAGGAGTATCCCTAGGCCACATGACAGGGTCACATGGAGAAGGCTTAAGGGAAGGAGCCAAGAATCTTAGGCCTGTTTTGGGTTTCTGGGATTGAAGGAACAAGGGTTCCTTGCAACAGGAATCCTGAAAGCCGAGTTCCGGTAGCGCCATTTGGTTTTAGTGTGTGGTCGCAAAGGTGGTCGCATGGAGTAGGAAGAAAGGGGAGCCAAAGAGCTCGTTAACCCCATTTCGGGTTTCGACGTTTCGAAGGACAGGGAGCCAGGGAGAGCTCGTATGCAGAAATACCGAAAGAAGAAATCCGGTAGCACATTTTGGTGTTAGTGCATGGTCACAGGATAGTGGTCACATGAGGTCAAGATAAGGGAGGAGATTACCACTCGTTAGCCCTTTTTGGGTTTTCGGGAAATAAGGAATCTAGGGTGGCTTGAACACAATACCCCTGTAATCGCGAAACGCGATGGGCGCCTTTTTGGATAGACTTCGTGGTCACGAGTAGTGGTCACATGGAGGAGGATAAGGGAAGAGGTATCCTGCACTAGGCCCCCATAGGAATTCAAGGATTATGTCCCTTGAGAAAAGGTGAAAATTTTATTTTTCCGTAGTGGGTTTGTGACACCACGCCCTGATCCTGCTTCAATTATGATCTTCGGATGCACGTATCCACTATCCTTTAAATGTAAATTCTTGTTGTCTCATGGAGCAAGACTTCAATGCTACTTTATTTACAACTTGGACAGATCCCATATTCTAGAGAGAAACTGGAATACAATAACGATTTTCTTGGAAACTTAAGCATTTAAAAACCTACATAAAAAAGTGGGTCTCCCACCACATAAGACAATCGCTAAACATGATGCAATCGCTATAACTAAACATTAAAGAGCTACTTCAACTTGAGACACATGCTGGTTACAATGGGGACATGTGCCAAAAGTTGAATCTACTTGAAATAGAGAGGAACAAGATCTTGCTTGCTGATGAAGCACTTTGGAGGCAACATAGCAAAATTAATTGGATAAAATGTGGCGATCTTAACAACAAATTCTTCCATCGCTTCGCTAGCTCCTCCAAGAATAAAAAACACATTTGGTATATCACTTATGATGCAGGAACCATTCACAGAGGACAACAAGACATCAAGGCTACAACTTCTATATTTTTTAATACTCTCTACGAGGCAAGGCCTCTAGTCACTCTACAAGACCATATCATTGTGAATCGTTTGTTCCCCCGCTCAGTTACAGTTGAGGAATCCACGATCATGGAAAACCCTTGCACACCACAAGAGGTTATGCATGCTTTAAATTCCTTCTCTATGGATAAAAGCATAGAATCCTTATTGTATAGGTAATGAAACAGGGGATTACACTCCCTACATTGATAAGTTGTAACTCATAACTATGTTTCAGTAATCGTGTTCTCCTAGTTAATGGTTATTTTTCTATCATAATCAATGAGATCCATATCTCACTCATCACACCTACTAATCTTGTATCATAGATAAGCTCTATAATACATTTGTTTGATTTCCACACGTATGTAATCATTAACCAGTAATCATATAGCTATTTCTATAATAAGCACTAGTGAGATAACTAAGACTAATGGTAATCATAGTATATGTACCGATTATAATATCTCTACATAATAAGCAGAGTAACATGTTATCAAATTCTTAGCTAGTAGTAATCAATGGCGTTTGATCTATAAACCAATTACATCTTTTTACACATAGACATATCTGTAATCTAGTATAAGTTATTGATATTGTAAGTACTAATGCAATTACTTTAGCATATATAGTTAGCAGTTGTAAAGGTTTCATCACACTACCAGTATCAATTACACTCTATACGCTTGTTTATATAGGTTTCATATCACCAATTTACAGATAAAGCTCAATCCCAGTAATCAACAAATTATTATCATCTTCATGCTTGAGTTAATTAGACATTATACGTGAATGGTTACTTGTATTAATATAAAGACATATGGAAATACTTATACACATGTATTCGGTATATGCACATTTAACTAGTATCGAGTATTAGATAGTGATATCTCTTCTATTAACACGATCATATATGATGTGAGCACTCTATTACACAAAGAGATTGTACATATGAGGTAAGGGTCATAACAAGTCACATGAAACTAGAATGAAGTAACTTGAATATCAAACACAACATGAATACGTAATGGAATAAAATTAATAACCATAAGTAATCACATAATACATGATATAAGAGAAATCACTAGTTATGATCTCAATACTGATGGTATTTGTATTTCCATAATCTAAGCTAATCACATTTACCAGTATAACAACTTGGAACTAGTTAAGCAAGAGGTAATTTGGTATAATCTAATTAAATGTATAAGAAACTTCCATGTTTCTTTGTTCTTTCATTACCCTTACATGCTATAATACTCATACAAGTTGGTTCATATAAGTTTATCTACTGTGTTTCCATTCCTCTATTCTTTCATTACCCTTACAGGTTATAATATTCATATACGTTGGTTCATATAAGCTTATCTACTATGTTTCCATGATAAACTTTATGTTGGTGGTATAGCTTCTACTGGTATAGCTTATACTTACAAAGAGCTTTATATAACCTTATCACAGAACACTGACTAATTTGAATACATATGGTACTTACACTGTTCACATATAAGCATATCAATATCTACATAATTACTAGTAATGATGTAATAGTAACACTTGATATTCATGTGACCACAATTATAGATGTACTTATATTTCATAAGTTGTACTTATATTTCATAAGCTTGTAGTGTCATGTACCATGGGCACAAGAAAGCTCCGCTCCTCTGAGCAAGCTCTGCTCCTAGTGGAAGGCGACCATGGACACTCATGGCACAAGCAAGCTCCGCTCCTAGTGGAGGGCGACCATGGACACTCATGGCACAAGAAAGCTCCGCTCCTCTGATAAAATACCTATCCTTTCATCTTAGCTCCTGCTCCTGCTCCTGCTCCTACTGTATGAGAATATCGACTTCCATTAATTTTGAGCTAGAACAACATGGATTTTTCAGCTACCTTGGTATCCCTTGACATTCTTGTCACAAATAAGCTTCGTTATACTGAGATTCTCCTCACCTATCCAGTTTAGCTCCTATTTGGGCCTTGATGGATTTGGCTCAATCAGACTAATCACCTACTACACAACCTTGCCTCTGTCTCTCCACACATATCAGCTTCACATTTAGCTCACTCTGCCCACCAGCTTCCTACACACCGTTGGAATGGAATTACTGACTAACTTACTCACTCTGCCAAATACTGTCATCACAACTCAGTGGAACCAACCAGCCTCAAGATCCACTCTGATGGAGAGGTATGTTAGCGCACTAATGGATGACGATTCCCTTTGGAACAATGAAGCTCTCTACACCTCGACGGATGAACTAGTCAGACTCACTCAATCTACCACCCTTAGTTCGGGGACCTCTTACCCTTGCCGCTCCTCCTCTGATCCCACAACTTCCACACCGGCCCCACCAAACTACCCATCACACCCCTCGATATCTCTACCAACCGCACTCTACACTCTCCCATCCTCTATGGTACTACAACCTCGTCTCTCTCCCTTCTCGCCACAGACTCCTTCAGTCCCCCTCCCCACTTCCACTCTCCCCGACACTATACCGATAGAACCTCCTGTTACCTCAACCATCCGTGGATCTAATACTAACCCAAATCAGTGGAAACCCGCAGACCCATCCAGGCACACTTGTCAGTCTAGAGAAACCACAAGCAACTGCTTAAAAAAAACAGTCCAGACCCTGGTGCTCAAAACAAACAAAGAGGAAAATGGATATTGGACAGGGTATTGGCCTTGAGGAATCGGTCTCCTTAAGCCTCTCTGCACTTGTGGGAAGGATCTCATACAAACACCTTTGTCGACTTAACCTTGTGGATTGGGTGCAAACAACCTGGCGCCCTCTACTGGGTTATACTCTAGAGATCTCCTACCTATCTCGAGGTTGGCTCTGCTTTCGGTTTAAAACACCGAAGGACTCTAACTCCATACTGGATCATCTCTGGACCCTGGACAATGGTAGCCTCATGCTCAAGCATTGACGCATCAACTTCGATCCTTCTCAGGACTATTTTCTCCTTAGACATTTCTGGGTTCTCCTCCCAGGACTGCCACTACACCTTTGGAACTTGAAAGCCCTTGAGGCCATAGGTAACGCTATGGGTTGCTTCATCTACATAGACCCACTATCTCTCTCAGGATCAACAAAGAATATGGAAAAAGTCATGGTGGAGATAGACATACACGATGGATTTTCGGAAACCATCGACATTGAATGGCATGGACAACACTTACGACAGACTCTAGACTATCTCGACATTCCCTTTAGGTGTACACTCTGCAGACATACATTCCACCTTAGAAACTCCTGCCCAGTTAGACTGGATGTGGAACATTCATAGGAAACAATGCTCGAACTATCCTCCAGGTTGGATTCCCCTGATGTGAACACCCAACCTACCTTTCCGAACCTTCCAGACTTCGAATATCGAGCCATCCCAGACTCGATCATTGGTAAGCTAAATTCCATTCTCCGAACTTTTTTCTCCTCACTTACCTCTTGGGAAAAATACTTTCTCGATAATGCATCTGCTCGGATATTTGGTGCTACCCCCTCTCGACCGGATCTAGCTCAGACAAAACTCCCCCTGGATGCCTCCTCCTTGCACACCTCCTCCTGTCTATCGTACTTTCACCTGTCCCAACCTGTTACCTCCTCCTCCTACACTACTACTCCTGACCCTCCCCAGCCGATTCCCCCACCAGCCATGCCCCCTGCTACCTTAACCTCCTGCTCGACGCCTTTTCCCTCTGTGCCCTCGACCACTGACCAACCTCAGGCCTTCTCCCCTAGGGCTACCCTCCCTGCCTGTTTACCCACTACACATTTGGAACCCGTGAGCACTGAAATACCTACGCCTGCACAAAAGATGATTCACTCACTACCAGGCACTAGTGGATCTCAGTTAGAGGATAACACACTTAATAATATCCTTGACTCACTGCTCCTGTCCTTTAAAGAAGTCCTCTCACCAACCCCTTTACCCACCTTCTTGGGGAAGTCAATTATCAAGCCATCTATCGAGGATGGGAGTTCAGGACACACGGTACCCTCTGGAGTGGATCTTGGAAAATCTCACACTTGTTCAAGAGGAACTGGGTATGAACACTCACCGATCAAAACAAGAAGTGCTCATCGCAAAGAGCGGCCCATTCTTTCTTTCACCACAGAATATTCTTCTCAACACACTGATATTGGGGCGCTTAGAGGCATGAAATCCCTAGCGATAACCAAATAATGATCTTTCTCTCCATCAATATCAGAGGGGTGGGGTCCCCCTTTAAATCCTCTGCATTCATAAGACTACTCTCTCGGTCTTCCAGATATTATTTTCCTACAGGAAACTTTGGTTGATGGACAAAAAGCTAGAACTTTTCTTAACAAATTCCACCCAGACTGGCACACTTGCTTTGTAAACTCGCTGGGAAATTATGGAGGTCTAGCTGCCACTTTGGATCCTTCTTTATTTGATTTAAATCCTTTTCTGAGCTACGGTGGAATCCTTTTAACTGGATCCTGTCGGTGGAAAAACCAACAGATAAACCTTCTCAAATCCTATGGTCCTTTCTCACACAAAATTATTCTGGGAAAAAGTGGAGTCCAACGGTCTGCTCGATCTCGAAAACTTAATAATTTTTGGTGATTTGAACTTCACCACTAGCTCGAGAGAAGGTTGGGTGCCTCTGTTGCACAAGAACCACTCGCTGATTTTTTCAAAACTCTTTTTCCTGCTCATGGATTAGTAGACTACCCACCGGACGTCTTGGCTCCAACATGGCAAAATGGAAGAGTGGGCCAGGAGTCCATCACCAAGCGATTAGACTGATTCTATATCTTATTTAATATTGCTACAACTGATGATAGAATCAGAACTTGGGTGGACTTACCTTTCCTTTCAGACCACACCTCGATCCTGCTTCAATTCGGATCTCCGACTGCACGTATCCACTATCCTTTCAAGCTAAATTCTTGTTGGCTCATGTCGCAGGACTTCAGTGCTACTGTATTTACAGCTTGGACAGATCCCATATTCCAGAGAGAAATTGGAATACAACAACGATTTGCTTGGAAACTTAAGCATTTAAAAACCTGCATAAAAAAGTGGGTCTCCCACCACAAAAGACACTCGCTACACAGGCTGCAATCGCTAGAACTAAACATTAGAGAGCTACTTCAACTTGACACACCTGTTGGTTACGATGGGAACATGTACCAAAAGTTGAATATACTTGAAACAGAGAGGAACAAGCTCTTGCTTGCTGATGAAGCACTTTGGAGGCAACATAGCAAAATTAATTGGATAAAATGTGGCGATCTTAACAAAAAATTCTTCCATCGCTTCGCTAGCTCCACCAGGAATAAAAAATACATTTGGGATATCACTGATGATGTAGGAACCATTCACGGAGGACAACAATACATCAAGGCTGCAACTTCTAGATTTTTTGATACTCTCTACGAGGCAAGGCCTCTAGTCACTCTACAAGACCATATCATTGTGACTCGTCTCCTCCCCTGCTCGGTTATAGTTGAGGACTCCATGATCATGGAAAACCCTTGCACACCACAAGAGGTTATGGACGCTTTAAAGTCATTCTCTACGGATAAAATCTCATGCCCTGACGGCTAGACCGTTGAGTTCTATTTACATTTCTTCGATTTGGTTGGGACCGAGCTCCTAGAGCTTGTGGAAGACACTAGGCTACATGGTAATATTTATGGAGCTATAAAATCTACTTTCTTGACACTTTTCCTGAAATAAAATCACTTGACTACCTTCGGTGACTACAGACCAATTGCTCTCTGCAATCTCTGCTACAAGATCATGTAAAAAATCATTACCAACAGACTCAAACCCATCCTTTCACACTCACTATCAGGTGAACAATTGGGATTTTTAAAGGGCTGAAAAATCTTAGACGCCATTGGTACTTACACAACATTCACCACAAAAACTTGCGTGCTCTTATCCTCAAGCTTGATCTAAAAAAATCCTTTGACTGTGTAGATTGGGACTTCCTCAGATTGATATTAATCCAGATCGGTTTCAGCCAAACCACTTTAAACTGGATTATGAGCTATGTCAAAAGTGAAAATTTTGTTGTGCTAGTTAATGGAGAACCTTCTTCATTCTTCCATAGTGGAAGAGGCCTTCGACATGGCTTGCCTCTATTTCTGCTCCTGTTCATTTTGGTCATGGAAGGTTTAAGTCTCCTGCTTAAAAAAATCCAAGCAGAGGGTAGGATCACAGGGATCTAGGTATCAAGGCTAGTTAAAATTCTACATCTCCTCTTCGTTGATGACGTTCTTATAATGACCAATGCCAGCTTACTTGAATGGAGGGAGATATCTGGTCTCTTAAAGACTTTTTGTAGTGCCTCAGGATTACATATCAACTGGTCTAAATCCACTTTCCACTTCGCCAACATACAAGATCATGACTTGGATCAGCTGAAGGACCTCTTCCCTCATAACTTTGTCCATCTCTCACTCAGATTGAAGTACCTTGGGTATTTCTTAAAAGCATACCACTATAAGGCTTCAGATTGGGACTGACTCATTACCAAGGTGGAAAACAAAGTTGGCCACTGGTGTAATAGATGGCTCTCCATAGGACGTCGCTACACCCTCATAAAATCCGCCCTCGAAGGACAACCGATTTACTGGATGGCACTTGCAGCTTTACCCACCTCAGTCCTGGAAAATATAAGAAAAATTTCCTACAATTTCCTCTGGTTGGGAAACAATGAACACCACAAATTACATCTCTGCAATTGGGAATCGCAGGCAAAACTGAAAATCAAGGGTGGATGGGGGTTCATAAACATTTTCAAGTTCAACAATGCTCTAGCTGCCAATTCTCTCTGGTGTGTCCTGACCTCAAGGGGCATCTAGAGTTCTCTAATTAAGGACAAATACCTACCTTATACCTCTGTTGCATCCTGGCTTCGTATTGGCTCCCCTCATATGGTAGCTGCCTCACAATTCTGGAGGAATTTAGTGATCTCGACACACTGGATTATGAATGGGCTTATTTGGAATCTGAGCTCTGGTCATTCTATATTAATTGGACATGACCGCATTACTGGGCTCAGCCAGAATTCCTTCTTGTCTCCATAATTAATCACTCATTTAAATACAAAACTCATTTTTTATCTATTTCAAGCTGTGGCTTACTCTATTCATGGGCTCTCGATTGCAAGCTGGAAAACCAGTTCTAAAATGGATCTACCTACAGGCTTGGATGCTGAGTGGAATTTGTATTGCCTGGAGCTCACACACACGGGTATTTTGCTACATAACGTAGAGGAACACTTCCTGTGGGACGGAGGGGATAACTCGGGCTTCATCTCTGTCAACAAAATATACACCGCCATTGCAAATTCTGTCTGGCAGTCAAACATCATTGGATGGTGTAAGCAACTCTGGATTTGGAAAATCCCACTTAAAATTAAGCTATTTACTTGGATTTCGATTGAAAATAAAACCCCCACCTGGGATAACCTCCAAAGAAAAGGCTGGGCTGGCCCCAATCTCTGTCAACTCTGCTACAAGGATGAAGAATCAGTAAATCACCTTTTTACTCAGTGCATTTTTACTCGCCTTGTCTGGGACAGGATTGTATAGGTCAACAACATCAACACTGTCTGGAATKAAATCTCCATTACTGCTTTCTTTGAACATTGGATTTCCAGTGAGCACAACTTCAAGCTTCTCCCTCCGATARTTAATTGGTTCATCTGGATGACTAGAAATTTAAAAATCTTTGAAAATAAGCCACCCTCTATCAACACTGTAGTCTATAAAGCTCTTGGACTGTATCAAAGTTGGAAAAATTTTCATCCATATTTTGGAAAAAAAAAAGACATAGTCAAACCTATTCTTACTAAGGATACTTCGACGGGCTGGTTTGGTGGAGCAACACAACTTAGTGGTTCTTTAAGTGGCGCAGGTGGGCTGATTAGAATCAACAAAAACTATTTTTATAGATGGACTTTTTGTTGCGGCCCGGGCACCAACACAAGGGAAGAACTATTGGGTCCCTGGGCTACACTTCATTTGGCTTCTAGACTGCATATTGAACATCTACAATTGATCGAGGACTCAAGAGTTATCATTGACTGGCTAAACCATAAAGGCAAGCTGCATACTATCACACTATTGGCCTGGAAGGACATAATAAGATCACTACAACACCATTTTAAGAAGCTCACCTACACTCATACATCTCGAGAGTACAACATGGAAGTCTAACTCATATCAAAGACATCATTACAAGGGAAAGCAGGTCTTATCACTTATACCCATTGGCTGGATGGTCATGAGGGCCCCACTCTCGCCACAAAAATTTTCTAGGACTATTCTTCTTAGCTCCTTGTCTTGACAGTATTTTGGCAGAGTTCATTATGATAACATTTCTCCTCTAGAATACTTTTTGCATCAACTTCTCTTACCTTCTTCTATTTGGCAATTAGCCCCACTACAAGTGAAAGATTTGCCCCCCAGAGCTATCTATCTTGTTGTTGTAACCTGATGAGAAAACACATTATATTTTAAATATACTTGAGCAATTTTTTCTGCGGGGAAAAAAAAAACTTGTAGTGTCATGTTGTCACAATGTCATGTATAGAAAGTTTAGAACCACGAAGCCTATATTATATTTCATAAACTGTAATTATATTTCATAAACTTATAGTGTCATGTTTTCACAATGTCATGTATAGAAAGTTTAGAGCCACAAAGCCTTTATTATATTTTAGATTCATTTACCATGCAAATAAATTATGTAATTTTAATTTTCATAGTGTCACTATATATATAGTTATGGACAATTCTCTTTTCTAAGGAAAACAAAACTAAAATATAAGAAGTTTTAGAAAAATCTACACAATTTTAATCAAAAAGTTCTTTACACAAAACTAAAATACTTATTTTTTTTTATTAAATAATATAATTAATTATTACTAAATTTTTTAATTTAAAAAAATTATTAAATTTCATTTTTAAGCAACAAACCAATTTTTAATAATTGTATATTAAACAATTAAACAAGTGAGTTAGAAAATAACATTCAATATATATATCTTAATCTTAGACAATTTCAATAACTTTTAATAGTAAAGTATAATTCAACCTTAACAATTCTTATAAATAGTCACATCACATGAATATTTTAGAGTTGATAACCCATCCAAATCCAAATATGCCTATATAGATGTAGGACATGACTAGGAAATGTATCATTATTATATAAGTTGCACCACTTTAATATGAACATGTTTATTTAAAACCTAAAATATTTAATATATTTAATGTGTATTTAATGATGATGTCTGTGGACATCCAAAGATATCAAGTTTCAATATGTCTAACATGAGTTTACATAACCATTTCAACATTTTTTTACAATATTTTATTATATTGACATATTTTTAGGTTTTTTCAAACAATCATTAATTATAACAATAATTGAAATTACAATATTAATTAAATTGGTTTAATAATATTTTTAAATAATTATTATAAATTATTTTTAATAATATTTTTAAATAATTATTATAAATTATTTTCAATAATATTTTTAAATAATTATTAAAATTAATATTAAATCTAAATCAATATCAAACTTTTTCTTTTTCTTTAGATTATTATTAAATTTAAATTTAGTTTTTCCACTTTTTAAAGCTTGAAAACACCTATTAATATTTCACAATTTAAAATTCAATAAATTAACATAAATTCACAAAATTGTAATTGCATTGTTATAAGAAATAATAAGGTTCTTATTGCCTACCCAAACACTAAACTAATATCTAAGACATCCTTATTTATAAGAAAATATACCTTGTTTGTGCAATGATTAGAATGTGTAACTTTTAAAGAAGAATTTTGAACAAGTACTCTGATTCATTAGACATCACACATTAGAATGTGACCCATTCCACATCACACATTAGAATTGGCATGGTAAAATGAACCTTGTTTTAAGTACTTCATATAATAAATTTTTTTCTCTGTGAAATAAAATTTAATTATATTTCTTGATATTTTTTTTTTTTTTTTGAAAGATTTTATTATCTGGAAGAAGCATCATTAACTAAACTAGTAAAGAGGGCTTTGTGTGTAATTGTATAGTCTATCATAATAAACTCTATGTAAAATATAATTCAATTATTTTTTAAAAGATTTCATTATCGAGAAGAAGCATTATTCATTACATTAATATTTGTGTGCATAAACTCTATGCGAAATATAATTCAATTATTTTTTAAAACATTTCATTATCGAGAAGAAGCATCATTCAATACATTAATTTTTGTGTGCATAGTCTATCATAATAAACTGGTGAACATTACTAAAAGCCAAATATGTTATGAGTTTGCTTTTATCCTCATTTGCAAAAGAGATCAATCTGCCATGACTAGTGAGCATTACTATCCAAATATTAATATTTATGTGCAATTTTATAGTCGTAATAAACTGTTTTACTGAAAGCCCAAAGCCCAAATATGTTATGAGTTTGCTCTTATCCTCGTTTACAAAAGAGATCAATCCGCAACTCAACTTAATTGCAAAAAAAAAAAACTTATGACTTGGATCAATATTATATTTTAAATATAATCTGTTAACCTAGGAATTGGCTCAATATTATATTCTAAATGTAATCTATTAAATTTCATTTTATTGTGTGTTTTGATTTATTAAATTAAAAAATAATCAACCTATGACTAAAATATATCACTAGAAATATCAAAACATAATCCACTATTCACTAAAATATATATCACATTTTAAATATAATTTATTAAATTCCATTTCATTAAAATAATCAAAATTTATTAAATTTCATTTCATTAAAATAGTCAAAACCTCTTGCATATTTTTAAGATTACTAGGAAATTATTATTTTTAACAAACAACATTATGCTACCCAACATAAAAGAATACTGGTATATTATTATTTTATTTTATAATAAAATAATACAATTTGAGTGAATCTAATGACTTAATGATTAAGAAGGTTTGCTTCTTCCTAAAAAGTCACAATTTCAAATCAAGAGAGGTAAAACTTTACTGATCAAATAGTTATACGAAAATATATCATTTTTGGAAATATCTATATTTGTTTTATTTTATGGATAAAATAATTTATTAATTTTTAATTTTTGTGCAGGTTTGAATGGATTCTTGGATAAGGAAATCATTCAAAGAATCTCTAGATAATTTGATGGTTGAGCAATTCTCTAGATAATTTGATAGTTGAGCAATTTAAGGCAAAGGACTTAGTCATAAAATAATTTAGATTTCTTGTTATTTAAATTACTATAATTAATTTTTTACTTAATATTCATATATTCTAGTTGTGATGGAAATACAACTTAAAAGTGTGGTTTAAAGTGCATATTTTTAATAAGAGTTACCAATTGCATTACTTTTGATTGTATTATTATTTCCAATTACCTTGACAATAATTTGATAAAGATGAAACATAAATCATGTGGACATTATATGCAACATAAGCATATGTAGTGCAAACAAAGAGACAACCTAAAAAGATAGGTAATGCAATTTTTTTTTATTATCAATTCCATTGGAACGAGGAAACTTGATGGTCAACTATGATAGAGGGTTCTTAAACAACTAGGATAAATGGTTCTTAAACAAATTGATGAAACACATGCTTGCCAATTGTTTGATAAAAGTCATGAACTAAGATCCAACCCGGAGGAGTCATTTTTTATCTTTGTAAGATCATTAGCAAGGGGTTTGTCTCTTTGATAATGACTAATTAGGTCTCTATTGTTGATTTAAACCAACATGTGCAAATCAAGGAGTGAATTCTTGTCCATCCATGACATTTAGTACTATTTGTTGTGAAGGAATTAGTTGATGACTACATGTTAGGAGATTATGACATTCTAAC
>ML841060.1:102213-120749 GCA_009831015.1 Picea engelmannii
AGCTTTTGTAACCATTAGGGTAGTAGATATTAGCCGTGGAACAGAGAGTGAAGTGAATCATTTTGTATCTGAACATTTTGGTGATTTAATAAAGAAGTGATTTGAGTTTCTCCAACCTACTATAGTCTTTTTGAGTGGATTCAGTGAGAAGGAAAGGGCCCACCTTCCTCATAGACTCCCCTCTGTTGTGAGTTTTAGATTAACTGCTTTGATTGTTTACAATTGTGTGATTTATCTGTTTATGCATTGCTAGAATACATTTGCTATTACAGTTCAATCCCTTTCTGTTAATGTGCATCAGTGTGTCTCATGAGAGTTAGAATCAATTGTTGTATACTGTTGGAGAATTTCTTTGAAAGTTAATTCCTTTTCTGCATTAGATTAAATCTTCGTTTCCAAGCAAAAGTAAATAGAAGTGTGAATTCCCTTTCTGCAATTAAGTAGACTTCCTTTCAACAATTAGCACATAACTTCCTTCTGCAACAGTAATACAGAAAATTAGAATAGATTAGATAATCTAGGATTCTTATACACTCATCAAATTCTACTCCTGGAAATTAGATTTCAATTATGCAATTGCGACTTCAATTCAACAACAATAGATTAGAACTCCAGTTGTGTCAACAACTTGTGTTAGTGTTCAGCTTTTCAATTCTGTTAGTTTACCTTACTACAACTTGATTAGTGTTTTCTTTCATAATCTAGCATAGTCTGTTCACAATTATCTTAAATAACAAAACTTCCCTGGGTTTGACAATTCATATTGAACACCTTAATTATCTATTTATTTAGACAATTAAAGTGCACAACATTCTTAAAGTGTATAAGAATCCTGGATTATCTAATCTATTCTAATTTTTTATATTACTCTTGCAGAAGGAAGTTCTGTGCTAATTGTTGAAATGAAGTCTACTTAATTGCAAAAAGGGTATTCACACTTCTATTTACTTTTTCTTGGAAACAAAGATTTAATCTAATGCAGAAAAGGAATTAACTTTCAAAGCAATTCTCCAACATTATACAACAATTGATTCTAACTCTCATGAGACACACTGATGCGCATTAACAGAAAGGGATTGAACTGTAACAACAAATGTATTCTAGCAATGCATAAACAGATAAATCACACAACTGTAAACAAACAAAGCAGTTAATCTAAAACTCACAATAGAGGGGAGTCTGTGAGGAAGGTGGGCCCTTTCCTTCTCACTGAATCCACTTGAAAAGACTACAGTAGGTTGGAGAAACTCAAATCACTTCTTTATTAAATCGCCAAAATGTTCAGATACAAAATTCTTCACTTCACTCTCTGTTCCACAACTAATCTCTACTACCCTAATGGTTACAAAATATCTGTTATTTAAAAACATAGACATTTAGTTGAGACAGACTCAGAACAACCTTGAGAATCGAAGATTCTCAAGATGTTCGTATGATATAAAAAATATGTCATGATTACAAAATTTGGAAATGATCTTGATCACTAGCGTGAGCCAAAACGTGTAACAACCTTGAGGATCAGTCTTCAGGATACAGATTCAAATGATATACCAGCTTCCAGGATCAGTGGGAACCTGTTGCAGCAGGTGTAACAACTTCCAAGAAATGTGCACAATTGTTGTAGTCGTGTAACATCATGCATAACGGGCGCACAACTGTAACAACTGGTGTAACGACAACGATCTTTCTTCAAGACTTGGCTGTTTTTCTTTAATCTACACATTTTGATCATTAGTTGAGCATTCATGGGTAAAATATGAGAATACAAAAGTAAGATCAATGATTCATACCTTGGGAAAAAGGTCTTAGCAAACATGATATTAGGCATTTTAACATAGAAATGATAAGGTTGAATGAGCAAAAGATATAGTGAAAAAGGGACATTTTTGGATCCTAACATGCCCCCCCAAATGAAGACATTGCATGTCCTCATGAAATCCACATTCAATCCTTACTCTGAATCTGAGTCAGGGAAGTGACTCCTCCAGTGAAAATTTCTAAGACCAATTACTAAGTACCAGTATGGGAAAAAACAATCAAATCACCTGTGTGTACCCCAACATCCGTTGTTTCAAAAATCTGTCTGAGTTTCTTTGTCTTCAAGAACAAAATCAGTTTGAGTTGCTTGAGTTACAACTTGTAAGTGTAACAAAGGTTCTTGTGTAAAAGTTGTTGGTAAACCAACAACTAGTCTATTACCTTGAGATCTCTTCTGCCTTACTGGTTCTTGTGGAGCATTAAGGTCATATTATGTCTTGACTGAGAGATTGGCTAGTTCTTTAGCATGACCAGTGACTGGTACTTTCACTATTTTATACCCTGCCTGAAAGTAAATATTACCACATTCATAACACATGTGCTCTCTATTTTCATTCATAGCTATTGTTGCCTGTGCTAATATATCAAAAGTTGACTCCTCTGATTTTTTCTATTGAGCAACCTGCAATTCCTTCTTTAGGGAATTCAACTCTGCTTTGAGGCGATCATTTTCCTTCATTAGTTCAGTAATCCTGGAATTTTCTATACCCTATATCTTCTTCTCAATTTGAGAAAAAAACTAAGCAAGTGGAACATCGTCATTATCCTCTCTATTTTGTGTAACTGGTTCTTGTGTAACAACTAATTCTGGCATGTCTGGTTCTTGTGGGACAATCTCTTCTTGGGCAGCTGGTTCTTGTGTAACAACTAAGTTTTGGGAAGAGGTTGGTTCTTGTGTCACAGTCATGTTGTTGGAAGGGACTGGTTCTTGTGTAACAGTCACTTCTTTAACAACGGAGGATAATGGATGAAGAATGGGTATTGCCTGTTCCATATGCTTCCATCCAACTGCTGCTCCAGTAGACCTCACTGACCTAGTTCTCCTCCTAGGTAATGTAGAGACAAAAGAAATGGATTTCCTTTTCTTTTCTTTAGGAGAAGGAGGGCGTTCTTCAACAACCAGAGAAGGAGGAAAACCTGTAATGCTGGGGTTTTGTATAATTTGTACTTTGTCACCCGATGAGTGATGCACAGAATCATAAAGCGAAGCCGATGATTCTGCTACAATTCGTTTACATTCGGTCTGCAATGTCAAAATGGTTTCTTGAAATTCCTTGCACAAGGTAAAACCCGGGATACGTATCTCCATAAAATAAATTATCCGCTCACTTAGGTTTGTATCATTGATGTCAAAATCTGGCAGGGTCTGAGCATCAGCAAAATCAGGAGACTCTGTCATAGCAACAGGAGGGTTTTGAGTTGCTTCTGGTTCAACTCTGTCGATTCCTCTCTGACTGGTGTTAGAGTTGCTTCTAGTTTTGAGTTTTCTTCTTTAAGTCAACTTACTAGCAGTTATAGTGGGGGCTTTAACTGTTGTTGCAGCCGAGGGATGAGGCTCATGACTTGGTCCAGGGATTGGGTTTTCAAATGTTGGCTCAATCACAACTGCAGGCATAAGGTTTAGCTGATCTGGTTCGGCCATAACAACAGGCACATGATTTGGTTGTTCTTCCACTTTAGGTAATGGGTCAGTAGGAATTCCCATTCCTCTACGAATCAACAACCCTATTAGTCCATGATTGGAAAGACAATTCTTGGGATGATTTGATCTCTTGACAAAGTGAGCCATATTATGGAAGGAATGAAGAAGGTACTAAGGGATGTTTATTAGCTTCTGATGTCCTAAATGTGACAGTAGGATAAAATTAGAAAAATAAACTACTTGATATCTTCCCTCACATGTAATGTACCTTTTTATAATTTCTGATACTTTCCCCCATGGTATGGGTAAGGAACTTACATATACACCTCGACCCTTGGTATGAACTTGCTCATCATCCATGATAAAACCCTTCTGTGCTTCAGGAAGATGTGCTTTTCTACTAAAACACCTTTCTCCTATGGTTGGTAACCCTGTCACAGCAGCCACAGTTTCCTTTGTCACTAGAATCCTCACCCCGTGCACCATTGAATACCCTTATGTGAGATTCTGACTGAACTCCAATACATCTACTTCATTAAACCCTTGCAGCTTCTCAAAATAAGAAATCCATCCAACATGCAAAAAGTTTTGGTAAACATCTGGGTATAGCAGCAATGCATCCAGATTTTCTGGTTCATGCCTCACATCTAATCCTCCCATGACATCGTTTTAGAGTCTAAATAGTCACAAAGGAGGAGAAACCAACACATAAACAAGACACACAACAAATTCGAACATAGATTGCATAAAGAACACAATGTCTCAGCGAATAAATAAGCATGGCCGAAAGGTGGTAGAGGTGAATATAAAATGGGATTTTGAAGGCGTATATTTTCTTCCCCCCCCAACTAATCTGATTGGCTCATGGAGAAACGAATTTAGGACAGTCGTCAGGTAATCATTAAAGCTTGCTTCCATATCTACATCACTTTGACACGTAGGATTAGTAACGTACCTCATAACTTACTGCATGAACCAATTTGTCGGAATAAACACACTATCTAACCACCATCTGATGCGCGTGGAATAGCTGTAATGATGAGAGATGGCTCTGGAACGTGAGAAATGATGATATGACAAGTGGAGCATAGGTGGAGTCATTTCTTTGGTTGACAAGCTGGAAATCTGCGGATGTGGAGTCAACTAATGATGAAGCGACATTAACTGTCAGAGAGAGCATGAAGTAATTTGGAAAATGGAAGAAATCTTCACAAAAACAACGGAAATGACAAAACAACAGTGTTTCAACATGGAAAGATAGCAGAGCGGGAAATATTAATGGAGTATCAACATGGAAAAATGGCATAAATGCAAAAAATAGGTGAAGCAACATGTAAAATATCGAAAAGGAATAACAATGGTAGGTGTATCAACATGTATTTTGGCCGGAATGGTGGAATTAGGTGTAGCAGCATGTAAATTGACCAAATTGTTGGAAAAAAGTGTAACATCATGTAAAACAAAATAGTCGGGAAAAAGGTGTAACAACATATAAAATGACCATTTTGTCGGAAAGATGTGTAACAACATGTAACCCGACCGAACATAGAATCCATCAGTTTTTAGGAAGTTTTTCAAACTTCAAAAACTAATCGTTTGGCTCCTTTCACTGTAATATGCCTTGCCGTTCATCAATCCATATGCACATAAGTAACTGCCTGATACCTTTCTAGGATGAATTTATTAGAATAGCAAAGAAACATAAAAATTTAAAAAGATGAAACACTTTAAGCAAAAACAGAAAAATTCAAATTCCCAGAGTTTATTTATATACAAGGTTTTATTGAAAAGAAAAAAGTTCTAAGGTTTAGAAGGGGAAGGAGCAAGCTCTTTTCCCTTTAAAAATTGATAATCTCTATCAGTTGTACATCTGGATTTAAATTTTTCCTTGGAACGTGGATGCCGATACAGGCGCAAGCGATGACCATTTGCAAGTAACCGTGTATTGGATCCATCAATAGTGATCAACCCGACTATCCCATTGGGAAAAACAGTGTCTACCTCGTAAGGTCCCAACCATCTTGTATGCATGTTACCCTGAAATTCTTTAAAGCGCAAATCATACAACATAGCCCAATCTCCTTTCTTGAATAACTTCTTCTTGATGACTCGATCACGCCACTTGGTTCTTTACTGTTGAATCAATGTGGTTTGATGAATAGCATCCAAACACTTCTCATCCAGCTCATTTAGCTACTGTAGTCTGGCCTTCTGTGCCATAGTCAAGTCTAGATTGACTGTTGATGCAGTTCTTAGGGTTTTGATCTCGAACTCAATGGGAAAAACATGGCTCTTCCCATATACTAGTTCATAAGGAGAAAAACCAGTTGTGTTCCTCCAAGTGGTTCAATAAGCCCATAGAGATTCATGCAATCTATCATACCAATCCCTATGATGTTCCCTCACTTTATTAGTAAGAATAACTTCTATGAATTTGTTTGTACTTTCCACTTGCCCATTACCTTGGGGATGGTATAAAGAAGTTGTTCTATGCAAAACATGATATTTACTGAGTAGGGCTTCAAAATCACGTGATGTGAAAGGTGGTCCCCCATCAGTTACTAACTCTCTGGGAACTCCAAACCTAACAAATATATCTTCAAAAAAAAATTCTAAGACAACTTCTTATGAGGCCTTGATGAGTGATTTTGCCTCTACCCACTTGGTCATGTAATATGTGCAGACCAATATATAGACTTTTTGATTAGAAGGTGGGTTAATGGGCCCTATAAAATCTATGGCCCATATCTCAAAAGGCTCTAAAACCATTTGAGGTTGGAGAGGCATCTCATCCCTATGATTTGGCTGACCCATTCATTGGTAACTGTCACAGGCTTGGACATACTTCCTTGCATCTTGAAATATTGTGGGCCAAAAATAGCCCATCCTCAAAATTTTATGCCCAGTCCTTTTATCAGCAAAATGACCCCCACAAGGGACATCATTTCAAGCTTTAAGAAGATCATAAACTTCATCATCTCTCACACATCTCCTAATTTCTTGATCCAAGCCTGTGTAGAAAATATATCCCCCTATCCAACTATACAGAGCACTCTTCTGAATAATCTTCCTTCTTTCTCGGGGAGATAGTTGTGGAGGTACCTTTCCTGCAACCAAATAATTATCAATGTTTGCATACCAAGGTGAGTGAGCAGATACTGCAAACAAATGTTCATTTGGAAAGGAATCATCTACAAGTGAATTATCGTCATTTATATTCAATCTTGAGAGAAAATCAACAACCACGTTTTCTTTTCCTGGTCTATCTACTATAGTGATGTCAAATTCTTGTAGTAATAACAACCATCTTGTTACTCGGGCTTTAGTAATAGGTTTATTCATCAAATATTTAATTTTTGAATGATCAGTATGGATACAAGTAGAATAACCAGTGAGATAATGCCTGAATTTATTGATAGCATAAACTACTGCCAATAATTCTTTTTCTGTAACTCAGCATGAGCCATGTTCTTGCTGATATAGTATATAGCATAGGGGTATTTGTCCTCCTATTTCCCTAGCACTGCACCAATTGCAGTATCTGAGGCATATGAAGAAATGTGAAATGGCAGAGCCCAATTGGGCCCTCTTAAAATGGGAGCTGTGGACAATTTCTGTTTCAGATCTACAAAAGACAATTCACAATTGTTAGTCCAACTAAAGTCAACATCTTTTGTTAATAGAAAAAATAAGGGAGAGGCAAGCTTGGATTTTTTTATAATGAATCTCCTGTAATATCCAGCATGCCCTAAAAATCTTCTTACCTCTTTCTGAGTTGATGTAGTTGGAATGTCCAAAATTACCTAGATTTTGGCTGGGTCTACCTAAATTCCTGCATAAGAAATGAAGTGTCCCAACACCACACCTTCGCTCATCATCATATGACACTTTTCTATACTTAGCGAAATATGAGACCGTATACATATTTTGAGTACTTTTTCCATATTAGCTAAAGCTTCATCGAAATCAGTACCATAAGGTGTAAAGTCATCCATGAATATTTCCATACAGTCATTCACCATATTAGAGAAAATACCAATTACAGCTCTCTGGAAAGTGGTTGGTGCATTACAAAAGCCAAATGGGAGAACCTTGTAGGAAAATGTACCCCAAGGGTTGGTAAAGGTGGTCTTATATTGGTCCTATGGAGCAATTTTTATCTGGTTATAGCCACTAAATCCATCCAGGAAAGAGAAAAACTTTTTCCCAGATAGGTTGTCTAGAACCTGATCAATAAATGGCAGAGGGAAACAATCCTTCTGCGTGGCCTTATTCAAGGCTCTATAGTCCACACACACCTCCATTTACAATTATTTTTAGGCATGATAACCAATGGTGAAACCCACTCACTGTCTGATATAGGGTAGATGAATCCGACATTTATAAGTTTCTGGAGTTCTTCCTTAACAATCTCTTTAATATTAGGGTTCATCCTCCTTTGGGGTTGGTAAATGGGTCGAAATTATTCCTTAATGTATATATGGTGGGTGCATACTTCAGAGGAAATTCCTTTCATATCCATGTAATCCCAGGAAAATGATTCTTTATGTTCAATCAATAACTTCATCAAACGTCTAGTTTTAGCAGAAGATAAATCAGGATTCATGTTCAAGGTTTTTCTAGGTTTGATTTCTACAACGATGCTATTAGAATTGACTTTAGGAAATAATTTAGTTGTTTCAGTATCTATTGTTACAACTAAATTAACTTGATTTACAATAGATTCAGAGAACATCTCTGGGCTCACTCTTTCCTGGGCAGTAGGGTCAACAATTCTACTTAATCGGTGATACATGTTTTGTGTAACAAGAGAGGGGTCACTGATAAATCTATTGATTAGCTCATCCTCTGTCTTATCTTTGAAACTCAGGGATTTTCCTATGGTTAGCACATGCAGAGCACTTTCATCCTCAAGGTCCATCCAAAAATAATTTTTGGGTTCCACACTCGGCGTAGCATGAGGATAAAGGGTAAGTTTCTTGGTATCATAACCATCAGAGATGGTCATTGAGCTAGATCTAAAACCAATGAAAGCATCAACTGTAGCTAACCATGGTATTCCTAGAATTAGAGGGTGGCCCCCCAGATGGGTTTTAGGTTGCAATATGAAAAAATCAACAGGATACTCCCATGAATCAACTGAAATAACTAGATCATCGAATACTCCTTCTGGTTTGATAGTAGAATGATCAACTAATTCTAAAACAGTAGGAGTAGGTCAGAATTGTGTTTTGAGTTGCAACAATTGTGTCATCTCTATTGGAATAATGTTAATTGCTACCCCTAAATCAACTAACACATCGGGAATAAATGTCTGTCCAATTTTGACAGTGACTATAAGGTTTCCCGGGTCGCCATATTTAATAGGTGGGGTTTTTCCTAACATCAGTTCAGACAATTCTCCCACTACGTGTACTGTGAGGGGGTCCCTAGGTTTCCTTCCAGGATTTTTTATATAGAGGTCTCTCACAGTCTTCGCATAAACAGGGACATCCCTAATTGCTTGCAATAGTGGAATTTTAACATGCAGATTTTGCAACTCTCCTAAGAGATTGAAGGATGGTAATTCCACAATTTTGATAATTTCCAATCTTTCAGGGAATGGGGGTTATGCTAATTCTATCATAGGTTCATCAATCTCTTCTGTATCAGCAGATGGTTTTTCCCTTGATTCCTTGTCTGATTCTGAAGATGGAGCATCTTCAATTATTGGCTCGACTATTCTCCCTGATCTTAATTTTATCTGATCACAATGCATAGGGGTAATAGACAGAGCTAGCACATTGTGTATGCCAATATTCTGAACGACCTTATTATTTGGATTTGGGTTAGGTTGCACAGGCATCTGAGGCCGTAAGGGAGGATTGTTCTATGGGGCATTGGGAGGTAACTGTAGTTGTTGCTGCTGGTACTGGGGTTAGAACTGTTGTTGATAGGGGTTCTATTGGTGAGGGTTTTGATAAGTAAGCTATTTTTGAGGGCCTCTCCAATATGGGTTCCATTTCCCAGGATGATTCTATTGCTGGGGCATAGGTACCCATGCATTGGGATCCTGATAAGGAGGTGACATCTGATTTGGAGGGGGGGCATTCATCTGGCCATATTGAAGATGATTGTTCACATTATTCCAATAATTAAGTGCTGCAGGAGAGAATTGAGGGATTGTACCTTGACATCGTGGCTTCCATTGTCTTCTCTGTCTTATTAGATAGACAACCTCTGCTTCCTCATTAGTCGCCTTCATTGATTCTTTTACACCTGGTAGGGAGGGACTTTGGTCAATAGCATGATCTAATTCACAAATAAGACATACCTGGACACTGTTCAGTGGGCACTCCCTTAGTGGATGTTTCTTTTTGCATTTCGAACAGAAAATGGACAATGCCTGATCTAATTCTGCTTGTTTCTGTTTGACCTGTAGAGTGTCAATTTGTGAGGCAAAAGAGTCAATCATTTCTGTTTTGAAATCTTCTAATAGATTACCTATTTCTTCTCTTGTTGCCCCTCCATTGGTTGATTTCTGTACCCTTGAAAAAGTGGTATCCCTGGTAGCTGACTTATTCCTTGTAGATCCTTGAGAGCATCTCTTACAAATATTTACAATGTCTTCATAGTATTCCTTAGATATATCTCCTTTTCCAAGCATATTTAACATATCTAAACAATCATTTCTAACTCCTTTTAGCAAAATAGTTTTCAGAATGTCCTTACTCACATCCGGATGTCCAGAACTTTGTAGATTATACTGGAGTCACTCCAAAAAACCTTCAAGGGTCTCATCCTCCTTTTGAGACATCTTAAATAGTTCCTCTCTTCATTCCCTCATTCGGCAGTAGTCTTGGTACTTGGTCAGGAAACGATTCCTCATTTGTCCCCATGTTGAAATATTCTCTCCTCCAAGGCTCATGAACCATCTTAACGCATTACCCTTCAACGTAGATGGAAACAATTTAAGATTCTGTGCAGTGGTAGTGTAGTCATAGCTTCTACACAGAATATCAAATTCAAACAAAAACTCATCTGGATCCTCAGTAGATAATCCATGGAAATTTGGCAGGGATGAGAGAGGTATTTTCTTCATAGGAGCTATCCCCCGTGTGGGAATATTAGTAATAGGAAAGACCAGGGTAGAGATAGTATTTTCATCATTTGTCTAATCTTCATTGTTCAGTGGATCCTCACGGTGGAACTCTTCTTCATTATCTCCTTGATTTTCCATACCTGCTCTTTCTCTCCAATCAATACGGAAAGTGTCCCACTCCTCTTTAGTGACTATTTGTCCGTTGATCTGATAAACAACTTCTTCTGGATTTTCCCTGTTCCTAGCTACACTTGTTTGATCTTCAATATTCTTCAGTGTTGCATGCTGACTTGTTGGTGACAAATCTTCAGCTTCAACCCCTGATGAAAACGATGTTTCAAAATGGGGTAGTTATGATGAATGAGGAATATGTCTTCTTGGAGGATTTGAGGGGCAAAAGATAGATCCCGAAGAAGAATCTACTCTGGCTATAATCTCATCAACAAAGGTTGGCCTTCCCAGTGCAGGATTCCTTCCACCACGTCCTCTGGCACCTGTAGGGTTAGTATTTTTGGGGATACGTGCTCTTGTTCCTCGATTCATGCAGACTACTCATTCCTAAGAAAAGAAAACTAACGTGCTTACAAGAATCTATAATTATCTTCCCTGACAACGACGCCAAAATGTTGTGCACTTTAATTGTCTAAATAAATAGATAATTAAGGTGTTCAATATGAATTGTCAAACCCAGGGAAGTTTTGTTATTGTAAGATAATTGTGCACATTCTATGCTAGATTATGAAAGCAAACACTAATCAAGTTGCAGTAAGGTAAACTAATAGAATTGAAAAGATGAACACTAGCACAAGTTGCTGACACAACTGGAGTTCTAATCTATTGTTGCAGAATTGAAGTCACACTTGCATAATTGAAATCTAATTTCCAGGAGTAGAATTTGATGAGTGTATAAGAATCCTGGATTATCTAATCTATTTTAATTTTCTATATTACTCTTGCAAAATGAAGTTATCTGTTAATTGCTGAAAGGAAGTCAACTTAATTGCAGAAAGGGAATTCACACTTCTATTTACTGTTTCTTGGAAACAAAGATTTAATCTAATGCAGAAAAATAATTAATTTTCCAAGAAATTCTCCAATAGTATACACCAATTGATTCTAACTCTCATGAGACACACTGATGCGCATTAACTCAAAGGGAATGAACTGTAACAACAAATGTATTCTAGCAATGCATAAACAGATAAATCACACAACTGTAAACAATCAAAGCAGTTAATCTAAAACTCACAACAGAGGGGAGTCTGTGAGGAAGGTGGGCCCTTTCCTTCTCACTGAATCCACTTGAAAAGACTACAGTAGGTTGGAGAAACTCAAATCACTTCTTTATTAAATTGCCAAAATGTTCAGATACAAAATGATTCACTTCACTCTCTGTTCCACAACTAATCTCTACTACCCTAAAGGTTACAAAAGCTCTGTTATTTAAAGACAGAGACATTTAGTTGAAACAGACTCAAAACAACCTTGAGAATTGAAGATTCTCAAGCTCTTCGTATGATATAAAAGATCTGTCATCATTACAAAATATGAAAATGATCTTGATCACCAGCGTGAGCCAAAACATGTAACAACCTTGAGGATCAATCTTCAGGATACGGATTCGAATGATATACCAGCTTCTAGGATCAGTGGCAACCTATTGCAGCAGGTGTAACAACTTCCAAGAAAGGTGCACAATTGTTGTAGTCATGTAACAACATGTAGAGCGAGCGCACAACTGTAACAACTGGTGTAACAACAACGATATTTCTTCAAGACTTGGCTATTTTTTTTAATCTACACATTTTGATCATTAGTTGAGAATTCATGGGTAAAATATGGGAAATACTACCAATCAAACATGTTAAGTAAATAAGAATACAAAAGAAAGATTAATGATTCATACCTTGGGAAAAAGGTCTTAGCAAACATGATATTAGGCATTTTAGCATAGAAATGATAAGGTTGAATGAGAAAAATATATAGTGAAAAAGGGACATTTCTAGATCCTAACAGAAGCGTAAGAGTAGAATCGGGGTGGACGAGCTACATGGATAAATGAATAAGATCAAGCCTCCTACCTTTAACAGTGAGCACAAGAAGGATGAAGATGTGGAGACTCGACTGTTAGGCATGAGAAAGTATTTCTAGCTACATAATTACTCTGCGCAAGTAGAAGGAATAATTTCCATATATCGGCTAAAAGGAAAGGAATCAATTTGGTGGGATCAGTTAGTGCAAGTGAAACACATTCATGAAAACAAGGTTACTTGAAGGGAGTTTGTTGAGATTCAATAAGAAGATCCTAGTGAAAATTATGCACCTACACTAGGATGGAGCCTCAGGCTATTTTTAGGTGGAAGTGTATTTTTAGATGATGAGTAAATTCTATTTATAGATGTATGTTGACTATTATTATCCCTTAATAACAGTTGGACAATAAATATTAGTCTATTCTCAATGAGCACTTGGAAATAGTTAACTGAAGTGGAAAATTAGTTAGCTATAGGAAATTCGAGTTCAAAGGTTGACTGGTGGGACATGCAAATCAAATTAGTTGTAACTGAGTGATTCGAAGTTGTAATAGAGTTATATGTGTAGTTATGTGAGTTGTAAAGTGTTTAAATTAGTTAAGTGAGTTAAGATCAACTGTACTAGTTGTAACTGAACTTACACTAGTGAGAGATCAGTGAATTAATTATTAATTAATTCAAAATCAGTGGTCTCACATGCAACTAAAGATTTACCACTGTTAACTACATGCACGTTAGATCCAGTGGAGACCCAGTTGAGATAACAAGTGAAAGAGACAGTTTGAATATCAATTGTGACATTAGTGAGTGCACTCATGCAACCACACACACATTCAAATTTGGATATAATTCAAATTTGCAGAAAGGATTTCTTGGTGCTACAACTGATTCAAGATTGAAATGGATTTCAATGGATTGAGGTTAGAGTATGCACTCGAGTTCAGCTCAAACTACATTGCTTGGAATGACAGGATGGAGGCAGTACTCGAAGACAATGGCTTGAAGGAATTCATTGACAAAGATGTTCCTAAGCTAGATGTTGCAGACACTACAAATCTTGATGCATGGAAAAAGAAAGTGGAAAAGGCGAGAAGGATCCTATTGGATGGAGTACGATACCACATTGTCTCAAACCTCCATGGGAAATCCACACCATATGCAATGTGGAAGAATTTAACGGATTATTCCAAAACAATAGTGACCATAGGAAATTGGCGCTCAAAGATAAACTCAGGAAGATCAAGATGGAGAAGGGAAACTCCATTCCAAAATATCTCACAAAGTTTGTCCAATGTTGGGATGAGCTAGGGAGTGTGGGAATAATAGTCGTTGATGATGATTTGGTGAGCTTGGCTCTCCTAGGACTTCCCCAAAATTGGCACAGTTATCAAGACTCTGTCAATGGAAGGGAAAAATTTCCAGATTGGGAACGACTATGGTCGGGTTTGGTGCATGAGGAGTTCAGGTGGAACACCAGAGATGGCTCTTCATCAAAGCATGATGATGAAGAGGATTTTTATTTGGCTTCCAAGGAAAGGAAAGGAAGGGGAATAAATTCCATTCAAAATCCGAGTCTAAAGGAAAGCAGTTGTATTTGTCCAAAGTGAATTGTTTTCACTGTCACGAATATGGGCATCTCGCTACTAACTATCCACAGAAGAAGAAGAATGAGAAGGTTGTTGGAGCTACAGCTGGTGAGGCCCTTGCCTCACAATTTGAACTTGAATTATCCTTGAGCGCATGCATGGAATCAAGTGCATTGGGATCGGTGTGGTATTTGGATAGTGGCGCTTCCTTCCACATGACGGGAGATAAAGAGATTTTCAGTGACTTGGAGGAGAGAGATCTCAAAATGCATATAGAGATGGGCGACGATGGAAAATACAGTGCGAATGTAATTGGTACCATTACCTTTCAGAGAGAGTCAGGTAAACCATTTCAATTGAAAGATGTTAAGCATGTTCCAGGTCTGGAAAAAAAATTGGTCTAAGTCGCAATGTTGGAGGACAGAGGCTATGACGTTGTTTTCAGTGACGGAAAATCTTTCCTGCGACATAAAACAACGGGTCAAGTCAATAAGATAGGGATTCAAGTTAATAATATCTACAAGCTGGAGGTAGATGGCTGTGCTGCCATGATGGGCAAGGCAAAAAAAGTTGTGAGCTGGGATGAGGGCGAATTATGGCACATGCGATTGGGCCATCTTCATCATGGAGCCTTGAAAATCATGTAACAAATATCTACTGGACTTCCAATGGGAACACTTGCTCAGTTAGATCAGTGCAAGGGTTGCACCATGGGGAAGTATGTAAAGTCCACCTTTCATGAAAAGGAGAACCATGCTTTGGTGATCCTAGAGAGAATTCACACAGACGTGTGTGGACCATTCTCAGTTGCTTCAACAACAAAACATAAGTATTATGTTATTTTTGTTGATGGATTTTCTTGTAAATGATGGATGTTCTTCATGTAGAAGAAGGATTAAACATTCTCAAAGTTCTGTGAGTTTAAAGCATTGGTGGAGAAAGAGTCGGGGAAGCAAGTGAAGGCTCTGAGGAGCGATAATGGTGGATAATACATCTCTAACGAATTCAAAGACTTCTGCAACAAAGAAGGAATTCAAAGAGAACTCATAGCGCCTCATAACCCACAACAAAATGGGGTCACGGAGAGGAAGAACAAAACGATCGTGGGTGCAACATGAGCGACGTTGCATGATCAGGGCCTACCAATGCATTTGTGGGCGGAATCATGCAACACTGCGGTTTATGTGCAAAACCGTTGTCCTCTTAGAGTACTTGGCATGAGTACACTTGAAGAACCTTTCACTAGTAAGAAACCTGATGTTTCTCATTTTAAGATTTTTGGCTCATTTGTTTATGTGCATGCGACCAAGAACGCCAGGAAGAAGCTGGAGCTGACTACTGAAGTTGGGATATTTGTGGGGTACACAGAAGCACCCCATAATTATCGCGTGTATTTTCCTAACAATAATATGACTGTTATGCGACGAGATATAAAATTCGATGAGGGGAAAGCCATGCAGTTGTTGCTTGAGAGGGAGCTAGACTTTCATGTAGAGGAAGAACTGCTGGTTCCTAAATATGAGTCTCAAGATGTGGATCAACCACATGAGGAGGTTCATGGAGTGGAGGAAGCCACTCATGCAGAGCCATCCATCAGAAATGGAAAAAAGAATACCACAAAAGTTGATAGATTGAGACTAGATGCTGCACAGAATGTAGGAGCCCCTACTTCACAGCGCAGACATAGACAGTCTCCTGATCGATTTACTGGATACATGGATCTCATGAGAAAACGTATTGTTATTGAACCATCTTCCTTTCAGGAAGCAGTGTAGGATCCCACTTGGATTGATGCAATGGTGGAGGAGTATGAATCCATTGTCAAAAACAGTGCATGGGAAATTGTCCCAAGATCGGTTGAAAAATCAGTGGTAGGTTCGAGATGGATCTACAAGGGTAAGATTTTAATCATTGTTCTTTATGTTGATGATTTAATACTGGCTGGTGATGAGCAGCTGATACACTCATGTAAGGAGGACCTTGCAAAGGAGTTCGATATGAAGGATATGGGCCTCCTTCATTATTTCCTTGGATTGGAAATATGGTAGCGAGATGGTGAACTTTTTGTGTCTCAAGGCAAGTATGAAAGGGAGATACTAGGTAAGTTTCACATGGAGGGCTGCAAACCTATGGATACTCCTATTCCAAAAAACTGGAAGAAAAAGGATGCTACTTCTGGAGAGGTAGTGGATGCTACTGTCCATCGATGGTTAGTGGGTTCGCTAATGTATCTAGTGAACATGAGATCAGACATTTTCTATGTGGTTAACCAGCTGAGTCAAGCGATGGTTAAGCCTACCAAGCTATTTTGGAAGGCGGGTAAGAATGTTATGAGATACCTGAGGGGCACATCTGAGTATGGCTTATGGTACAAATAGATGGATGAGGTGAAGTTACATGGCTTCATGAATGCAGATTGTGTGGGCAACCCAACAGACAGAAAGAGCACATCAGGGGGGACATTTAGTATCGAATCTACAACTGTTTCTTGGTACAACAGGAAACATAGATCCATGGCACTCAGTTCAGCGGAAGAGGAATACATGGCAGTGATTCAAGTTGCATGTGAGGCTATCTGTATGAGAAAGATATTGGTTGGTTTGTTTGGTTCTCATTTAGATCCAACAATGATTCATTGTGATAATTAGAGTTGCATTAAACTCTCGATTAATCCTGTGTTTCATTATAGATCTAAGCATATAGATATCCAGTATCATCATATCAGATATTGTGTGTAGCGGAAGATCATGTTGCTTCAGTACATTCCTACGAAAGATTAAGATGCAGACATTCTGAAGAAGGCACTCACCAGGAGAAAATTCGAATACCATAGAGACAAGATCAGGGTGAAGGATAATCCCTTTCTTTTTGAGAGGGAGTGTTGATATTCAACAAGAATATCCTAGTGAAAATTATGCACCTACATTAGGATGGAACCTCAGGCTATTTTTAGGTGGAAGTCTATTTTTAGATGATGAACAAATTCTATTTATAGATGATGTCTATTTATAGACGATGAGAAAATTCTATTTATAGATGTATGTCGTCTATTATTATCCCTTAATAATAGTTGGACAATAAATATTAGTCTATTCTCAATGAGCACTTGGAAATAGTTAACTGAAGTGGCAAATCAATTAGCTATAGGAAATTCGATTTCAAATGTTTACTGGTGGGACATGCATGTCGAATTAGTTGTAATTGAGTGATTCAAATTTGTAACAGAGTTATATGTGTAGTTATGTGAGTTGTAAAGTAGTTTAACTTAGTTAAGTGAGTTAAGATCAATTGTACTAGTTGTAACTGAACTTACACTAGTGAGAGATCAGTGAATTAATTATTAATTAATTCACAATCAATGGTCTCACATGCAACTAAAGATTTACCACTGTTAACTACATGCATGTTAGATCCAGTTGAGACCCAGTTGAGATAACAGGTGAAAGGGACAGTTTGACTATCAATTGTGACATTAGTGAGTGCACTCATGCAACCACACACATGGGATGTGCCCATGAGGAATGTACATCCTAGGCAAGAGGAATTCATTCATTGTAGGGATTTCCATTAGCAGGGATTGCACAGAGGAGGTAGGCTGTCTGAAAGCAGTAAATTGGCACATGAATTTGTCAATTTTTGTATGACAGTGTGAGACGATTGTATATTGTACTAACAACTCTTGGATTAGAGTTTTGTATGAGATTGTTTCATGATCCATGATATATACATAATATATGATAATGGGTTTTTTAGCTTTATGCTTTCCTGGTAAAACATTTGTGTTATGTGTGATTGATCTTTCTTATTGATATTACAATTGGCGATCATGTTTTAAATTCCGCAAGAATATTTGTAGAAGCGATTTTGTATTTAACAGTGGCATATAATTTTTATATCAAGAGAATCTAGGCAATACATAATTTGTATTAAAATTTCTACAAAATTTAAAAGATGTTTTCCAAAGAAATACTTAACCAAGAGATATTATGACAAGAAGATGAAAGAGTTCTTTGACCTCAAGCTTGGAAGTATGACAATAGATGAGTATGAAAGAATATTCTTAGAACTGCTGAAGTATGTGGCGTTCATCAAGGATCAACAAGTTAAAATTTAGAGGTACTTGAGTGGGATGCCCTCATTTATCAGTGACAAAATACAATATGACGATCCAAAGACATTGGAGGAAACCATAAGGCATGCTAAATTTATTTATGATAAGAAAAAAGGAAGACTGAATTTCCAAAAGGCTTGGGAATACAACATGAAGAGCAAGGTGGAACAGAGGAAGAAGCGGACTAAGCCACCATTTTTCAGAAATACTGCACAAGGACAACCAACTCCCAAGGAGCCCAGAATGACTGAGATAGTGGGGAAAA
>ML841061.1:5314-32666 GCA_009831015.1 Picea engelmannii
TGGACATAAATCTATTGACTGTCGGTTAAGGAACTATGAACCAGATTCGAAATCTCCTGTTGAAAATGTCAAGTTTTGGAAGAAGAAGGAAAGTAACAAGTGTGGATTAGTATTATCTTCTCAAAGAAAAATGAAACCTTGGTTTCTCTATCACCAACTCCCTGTGTTCAAGAACCCACTTAAACCTTTGAGGACACCAGTCCTCCCTAGCACCTCCCAACCACCCTGAATAATAAATTCTTTGTTACTAAAACTTACTACAGCGATATAAAATTGTTCAATGGCTTACCAGCCCTATTGTTGTTCTGTTACGCTGCTCTGTCCTGTCTGCATCAGTGTCTTCTGCACGCCCCTTGCACTTTCTGTTCTTCTTCCTTTTATACTCTATGCACCATATCCCTTTGATGCAACCTTCCTCTAGCGTGCATGTCTGCTCCTGTGCTCGGCCTCCTTTCTCACACTTGAATCCTCCCCACAACAACAACAACCATCTCTTCTTTGTTCAACATTCTTATAGTACTCGTGCTCCTTTTGCATGCAATATTTTCCATGCCACTGCATGCTCACACCGCACCCAATCTGCTGCACATCTCGAGTGCTTTTCTTGATCATCACAAATCTTCAGCTTCTCTGGTGGTTCCTGCCAAGCATTCAGCATCACTGGGTGTTCTCCTAAGAGTCCTCAGCCTCTCTGGCAGTTGAGACTTCTCGTCTTCTCTGGCACAGTTGAGCTTATGCCTCCTGTTTCAGTTACAGGCTTCAACGCTCATCCATCTGTCAACCCTCCTAAGCATCATCTTGCTTCACTGGATGAAGCTTAGAGACTCTTCATCTTCTCTGGCGATCACACAGAGGTCTCTTCAAATTCTCTAGCAGAGACCATCAATAATTTCTAGCAGTTACACTGCGACGTGCTACAGTAGCCCTCCGATCTTGTTCTAATTCACCTTCACCATTGGATTGATTCCATGGGATTTTGCATTCATTTCGGCATTTCAACATTCGGTAATTCGACATTTGTGTGACCATGCATCTCAACATTCCCAGTCGCGATCCCCGAAATGGAGCTTGGTTGCTCTAGCTCTTTCCTCCATCTCTCGCTGATGTGACCAAGGGATGTGACCACAGCCTTATGCATAAGGCGCTTTTGCGATTTCACATTTCGTGAGTCTGGAGATGAGACATCTCGACTCTCCAAGTCGCGATCCCTGATACCCCAAAATGGCGTGGGATCAACGGTCCTAATCAACACTTGATCTGACGGCTCAGATCATTTTGTGATTTCTCATATCGTGATTTTGACATTCCTATGATGAATGTTCTTGATGCTTCCAACTCCCGATCCATGAAACTCTAAAAGGGAGTTGGATCAATGGTCCATATAACCCCCAGAGATGGACGGTTGACGGGATTTCGGCGTTTCGAAATTCGACATTTCGGGACTCCTGATGCTGAGAGTTTCTTGACATCTCTATTTCCCGATTTCTGAAACTCCAAAGTGGTGTAAACCTGCTGACATCACACATGTCAAATACCTACCACATGTCACCCTGATTCATGACTTACATGTGCTTGAGATGTTGAATCAGTCTGACACTTGTCATTACCTAGTTGTTCCATGTGTTCCTAGCTGACGTGGTTTGTTGACGTGAGTTGGATCGACGGTCCAGATCACATCTTGATCTGATGGCTACGATTAAATCGCAATATCACATATCGCAATTTCAGGATTCCTGTGGTTATTATTCTTTGACATCTTCAACTCTTGATCCATGAAACTCCGATATGGAGTTGGATCAATGGTGCAGATCACATCTTGATCTGACAGTTGTGGTTAAGTCACGATTTTACATTTCGCGATTTCAAGAGGTTAGGGAACCCCGTTCCTTTGACTCTCCAGTCAGCGAAATGTTGATCTGTGTCCACGTGTCCTGCCTGAAGATGGATGGTCCTCCTTCTTTCGAGATTTTGTGATCCCTCTACTCCTTGCACTTTAAAGAGCGTGCAGGTTCTCCTTGATCCAACGGTGGTCGGACCCTGCACTCGGATTTAACACCTGAGATCTATTCTCCATATCTACGTGCTCCTCTTATATACATTGAGATCTGACGGTCATCGAGAATTCATGATGGGATCCAACGATCACTGACGCTTCTCCTCCGAGGTTACGCATCCTCCTTACTTGGAATAATTTCTAAGTGTCAAAGGCCTCGAACTTTGATCCGCCTGTGATCCTAAGTACGCTATCTCCCTTGATCTTTAGTCATGAGTTAACCTCATCCCTGGTGCGCACCTACGCACTGCATTCGAATTTGCGCTAATACCTCCTGAGCTTACTTTGTTCCTGTTTTTCCATCGATGCACACTCTGATCCTGCCATCAATGACAAGTGCATACTGCCTATAAAGCATGCCAACCATCCTCTGCACTATCTCTTCTGATCTTATCGAGATTTCTCTCCAGCATCTTCCCAACCTACTTCTGATGCCTGTCTGTTACATTTTCCTATACTCATGCCATCTTCACTGTTGTACTTGCCATCAATGACAAGCATACGCTACCTGTTAAACATTTGCCAACACTTAATCCGTTGAACCTCTATATTGAACCAATCCTTTGAGTTTTTCTTACTCCTTTGGGTCACCCAACGAAAGTGACAATATCCTTTGCATCATCGTGTTTCGGTCCATGTCATGTTTCTGCTGTTGTGCCTCAGTGTTCAAGGGAAGTATCCACCTCGAGAGATAGTTGTCACAAATATCTTGTCTCAATACATGTGTCTATCCATGTTCATTTGATCTACCAATTACATCTCTGTGTCTGTTTCCTATCATTGATGGGGGATACATTAAGGCCCTCCTTCGATGAGTCTATTCCTGTCGACTTCAACACATTATCCAGGGACTAGACTTAGAAAAAAATTAGTACTTTGGGACCTGCATGCCTCAATGGCAAGCCTCCTCACGTTTGACAGTGGGTTTACATCATTGACCTCTGATCGGACGATTCTACAGATGTTCGACTTTAGCTCATCCATTCACATTCATTGGAATGTACTAGGGTACCTTGGGAATCATTGACATCAATGGTGATCTCCCTCGCACTTGTTAACAGTTTACATCATTGATCGGTAATCCAGTGGTTTTTTCCATGTTCGACATCAGGACATTTATTCACATGGTTAGATTCTTACTACATCGATATCGGTAAGAAGACCCTGGGTTGAGTGATCACTTTGATATGTACTTTTCCCAGGTTGCGACAGAGTTTCTCTTGAACCATGACACAAATACTATCACATAGATCCACTTTGTATTGGTCGTGGCTATGTCTTGTCATCTCGTAGATCCACTGTGTATTCCTCATGGCTACAATTAGTTCAGGTCATAAGAGTATAGATCCACACTATATCCTCAGTGGCTATACCTTTTATCAATACAATTATGGATCCATAGTGTATTTTATGGCGGCCAAATCTTGCAAGTCTTGATCACCCAAGCATAGGTATGCCTGCCTTGGGTTTGAAACATGTCATAATATTTGTTGGATGTTTGTGTGTAGCTTCTGTCAGGTTCTCTGCTTCTATACCCTTGCTTGAAAGTCTACAAAGCATTTCAGTTATCAGTTCTCATCTTCTAACTTCATACTTTGGGGGGCAATCTGTTACACATAAAAAATACTCACTTTGATAGTGTCGCAAGTGTCGTCATTACAAGGGTCGCAATTGTCGCATTTTGCTCACAAGTGTCGCAAGTGTCAAGAAAAGCATATTGCCATGATGCCTATGTCATACTTATAATGACATAAAAAAGACACTTGAAACACCTCAAACACTTGATTTAGAAGAAGAGGAATGGTTAACTGGAGTTATGTACCTCTTGCCATTTGAAAGAACCATTGAATTTGGGTTTTTAGAATAGAGCGCTCCCCTATACCTCTCTCAGGAGCGTTGGCACCCCCCTATTCACTATATGGGAGTGTTATAACACTCCCTTTTCCCTTTTGGAGGAGTTATACCATGGGTGGGAGTGTTGGAGCCCCCCTAAACCTTACTAGGGAGCGTTATAACGCTTTGAAAACCTTTTTAAGGGAGTGCTACTTATTCTGGGCAGCAGTTGGCTTGTTGAGAAGAATGGGGGAAAGATCTTTTCAATCTTGGAAGGAAGTTGGATTCGAATCCCTAGTCTAGCCATGATCTTAGGGAAGATCCCTAACTCAAGGAGGAAAACAGTCAACTCACCCCAATGATATCTCAAGTGGTTGAGCCTCTCCAAGGCTATATAAGCAAGCTTTCTGATGGTGAAAGGAGGAGTTGGATGGAGAATCATACCAAAGTTATTATCTCATAAGTGATATTTGGAGAAGGGATGAGAAGCATGAAACCTATGATATCATAGGAAAGACATAGTGAAGTGGAGGCTAATCAACGAAGCTATCATCATTCCGATCATGGAGATTTTGAGCAAGGGTTAGGCAAGGAGAACTTGATGAAACTGCTACATTCCATCTATGGCTGTAAGTAACGTTTTTTCCTCATTAATATAACATGCTTGGCTTGTTTATTTCTAATTTGTGTTTGACATTACATGAATTTGTCTCTAAGTAGATAGGTCTTCTTTGAACTAATCTCGATAGAATAGGAAGTGGTTGTACTTAGTTTGTCTACAGGGTTTATCGAGGAGCTCAAGATTGGAGTTCAACTCGGAGCGTGCATGGACAAACACCGGTAAAAGGTACGTCTTTCCTCCTTCCTCTTCATGCATTAGTTTTTGTAGACCTAAAAGGAATTTAGTGACCATGATAAGCACTTTCTGTCTTAGAGTTAAGAGTCTATCTCTTTGAGGAGATCTACCTGTCCGCAGGAAGATTTTCCTTCAACAGGTACAATGAAGGAAAGAGAAAAAAGGGATCCTTCTTCTTCATATTTTTGGGATAGTGCATCTGCCACTACATTGTCTTTGCCCTTCTTGTAAATGATCTCATAATCATAAACAAAGAGCTTAGTCACCCATTTTTGTTTCTCCTGGGAGGAAATGGGTTGTTCCAGAAATTACTTGAGGCTTTGATGGTCAGTCTTAATTTGGAAGCAAATCCCCAAGAGATAAGGGCACCACAGATCAACGACATGCAGAATAGCCAACATTTCCTTTTCATAAATGGGTTTGCCCAGATTCCTTTCATAAAGTTGCTTGCTGGTGAAGGCCAGAGGTTGACCCTCTTGCATAAGGACAACGTGGATTCCTTTCCTTGAGGCATCACATTCCAACACAAAAGTCTTTGTGAAATCAGGAAGGGCCAGAACCAGAGTGGTGCACATGGTCATCTTCAAGGTTTGAAAAGATTGAGCAGCGACTGGAGTGCAAGTGAAAGAGTTCTTTTTGAGGAGAGAAATGAGAGGTGCTACAATATTTCCGTAGTTCTTAACAAACTTGCGATAATACCCTATTAAGCCCAGAAATCCACGCAAGATTTTGAGAGTCTTTTGGTGCGGCCAATCTTGCATAGCTTCAATCTTTTTCGGATCCACCCCGACGCCATCCTTGCCAACCAGATGACCCAAGTATTCTACTTATGAGGCACCAAAATCACATTTAGATTGTTTTAGGAAAGGTTGGTGCTGGGAGAGGAGATGGAGAACTTGATCCACATGAGTAATATGGTTTGTCCAAGTTTTTCTATAGATGAGGATATCATCAAAGAAAACTAAGACAAAATGACGTAGAAAGGGACGAAAGACATGATTCATGAGGCTTTGGAAGGTGGAGAGGGAATTACACAAGCCAAAGGGCATGACCAAAAAATCATAGTGGCCCTCATGAGTGCGAAAGGCTATCTTGGGAATGTTTGCCTCTTTCACACGTATCTGGTGATAGCCTGAGAGAAGATCAAGTTTAGTAAATAATTGGGTGCCACTCAATTCATCCAGGAGGTCATCAATGACAGGAATGGGAAATTTGTCTTTAATGGTCAGTTTGTTGAGGGCACGGAAGTCAAGACACATTCTCTAAGAACCTTCTTTCTTCAGGACCATGACTATAGGAGAAGAGTAAGGGCTCATACTAGGGCATATAACGCATGCATTAAGGAGTTCCTGGACCATTTTCTCAATTTCATTTTTTTGTGAAAAGGGGTGGTGATATGGACGGATATTGGGAGGAAGGCTTATGGGTACAAGGGGAATGGAATGATCATGAATTCCATGGGAAGTAGGGAGGCCTTGGGGAGTGCAAAATACCATTTGATGTTTAGAAAGGAGAGCTTGGAGGTCATGCGACACCGGGGGTGTCTCTGTTGTTTGAATGGCATGGAGTTGGGCAATGACACCAGAATGACCTTTTTTGAGTATCTTTTCCATGCGATGGGAGATAATGACCTCAGGTGAAATAGTAGTGATGCCTTGGAATTTATATTGGTGGCCTTCCTGGTTGAATTGCATGGTTAATGCCTTAAAATCCATGAGAATGGGACCCAAAGTTCTTAGCCAATCTGCACCCAACACAATGTCACAACCACCCATGTCGATAGCAAACATATGGTATTTTAGGTAGTAGTCACCGATTTGGAGACGCACATTTTCACAATTCCCTCCACATTTCATGGAACCACCATTGGCAATCATGATTTGGAAATTGTTGACACCATGGATGTAGCAATGAGTTTCTTGGGCAATGTGGTGATGAATAAAATTATGGGTGCTTCCACTATCAACCAGAATGATGACCTTCCGATGCTTGATGTAACCGATTAACTTGAGGGTTTGGGGAGAAGAAAAGCCAGTGAGAGCATTGAGGGAAATGACGGGTTCTACTTCGGGAGGGTCTGAGGGAGGGGTTATGTCAGTGATTTCAGGTGACTCAGACACAAGGGGAGTTTCAACATCCTCTTCTGAAATATCCTTAGAGATGGCCATAAAAATATTTTGTTCCTTACACTTGTGGCCCAGGAAGTATTTTTCATCACAATTATAACAAAGGCCTTTGAGTTGGCGTTCATCCATTTCAGCCCTGGTCAATTTTTGGATTTTTAATGGGGTGGAGGGAGTAATGGGAGTGACGGGTTTAGGGCGAGGGATAAAGGAGGGTTTTCGGTTTTGAGATGATACAACCCGTTGTGATTATTTAGCTCTTTTATTATCCTCCACCCAAGTCAAGGGTCAAGCCATGAGGACATGGGCCCGAATATCCTCCTTGAGGCCACTGATAAAACACTCTCGAAAGAAGGCATCAGTCATGCCCTCTATTTGAAAATCTAGGTGCTCAAAGGAAGCTATGAAGTCTTCTACTATTCTGGATTGTTTCAACTTTTTCAAATGGCCCAAATGGTTGGTGTCCATGTCAAAGAGTTCATAAATCTTAGTCACAAATTGGGTCCAAGCAATATATCCTTGACGGGAAGTTTTTCTCCATTGCCACCATTTCCAATGTTCTTGATCTAGATGGAGAACACCATACCAGAGTTTGGCCAAGTCATCTGTAATGTCATATAAAGAGAAATAATGTTCCATTTGGGTTACCCAACCAGTGGGGTCCGAGCCATCAAACTTGGTCACATCCACCCGCAGAAGGCGTATGTCATGTTGAAAGTGATGGGACTGAAAGGTATGGGAATGGGAGGAATTTTCACCTTCAGTCTTTGGAGGTGCTTCAGAGAAATGGTCATCTGTAGGGATCTATAGTTTGGTGCAGAGTGATGCAAAGACAGATTCAATCTAGGTGGTCAGTTCTTGTTTGACTTCCTCCATTGAGGACTGCATGGTTGTATTTATGGTAGCATTGATGGACGAATTGATGGAGGCAACAGTAGCACTGAGTTGTTTCACTTCTTTTTAGGTTTTGAGGAAACCAGATTGCATGGTGTTGGAGCGAGCTTCTAGGTCTTGGCTATGGGTATGGGCCATGAGGATGGGTGAACTGAAAAGGGGCGGGCGGGGTCAATTTGTTTTTCGAAAAATGATATGGATGAATGTGATAAGGGCGGAGAGATGAATCCAATGGAATAGTTCTAAAATAATGGTGAAACAAATTCCAGACTTATTTTTATTTTTTATTTTTTTTACACCTGCGGAGTTATACTCCAGTCTGAAGAATATTGCAGTGATGAAATCCCCAAATGCTTAACTAGAAAGAAATGTGTATTTACTTAGCAAGACGAACACAGTTGCGTGACAATGGATCTGGTTTTTTTTAATTTGTTTATGTTTTTGTCCCCCAAGGGTTAGGTATTCAAGGGTTCTATAGACAAGGGTTTGCCTTGTGCTATAGCTCTCTAATATACATGTGGGGTCCAATAGTAATACTCGAATCAATATCTCAGGGCACTAACTAAGGAGGATAGACCGTACCCTTAGCCGTACTACTCGACTACCCAGGTACTAGAGAGTATCTTCCCGAGTGTTGTTCTCGGTGACACTATAATAGTCCGGTGGCCGATAGGTTTATCTAAAGAGGGCTTCAGGAAATCTAGGTTGATCCATACACAGGTGTTGTCTGATGCGCTACCACTCGAAGGGGTACCAATAGGGGTTACAAGGGTGGCCAACAGATGTGCGCTTAAGAACCACTTGTATTTCCTGCATGTATGAATCCTTCAATCGTGGGTTTATGTGCATAACGATAGATCTTTGTGGCTTAAAGACGTCGGAATACGTCTCTACCATGGAAAAAAAATTCCCACAATTTCTGCCATGGAAAGTGCTCTGATACCACTTGCAAGATACTAGATATAATAAATATGAAGAACATATATAAAATGGTAGAAATGGTAGAATAACAGTAATATATCCAACATAATCTCCACAATAACATAGAAATGATATAAGAACAACAATAGAAATAACACTTTGATTCAGAAAGCAATGTTCATAGGCCTCTTCGAGGGGGCAACCTCCAATCGAGTAGCACTCTGTTACAATAATCTCCAAGCTAGGGTTTTCATACCCTCGACCCTTATTTATACCAAAGATTTCTATCAAGAGAAGCATCTAGAGGAAGATCCTTCTAGAAGAGAAAGCTTCTATTAGGTCTTCTTACATCCACCTTATTCTATTTTATTGAAAGGCCTTATTAATATTGACCTTTATTACATCCGAATATATTGATCTACCTATGTAAGGGTTAGGACCCTAACAGTCTATCAGGGAGAAATTTAGGGAGAGCATGAGGGGGAATTGAACATCCGAAGACTCTGACATAAGAGAAATTGTCTTCGATAAACCAATATGCAACTGTCTTGATATTTCCTATGATTTGCTCCGAAATACGAGGGGGTGGGTATCCATACAATATTTGGTGCACAGGTATCACCACATAGTGAGAGATTTTGTAAAAGTAATCTTTTGATTTCTCTTCCCATAGTTGAGAGTGATAGAAATGGATAGGTTCTGCATAGGTTGGATTCCATATCCAATTCGTAGATGGGAATGAGGTCATATAATAGATAATGTCCATGACATACACTGCCATATAAAACAATGTTGTTTGGCCTTTTGACTTTTCCATTTGGTACTCTTCAATTTACTTGGTTAGGTTATCTGATAAAAGCTTACCCCAGTTGAAAGTGTAACCCTCAACTACCTCATGTATAATTGTCACCCATTCCATGGGGAAATGGGTAGGGATTTTCCTCCCAAATAGTCTACATAACATCATTCCAATATAAACCATATATTCATTTAATGATGTTGTGGCATAAACACCATGGATATCAGCTCTAAATTTTGTTGGAATTCCCCACCATGCTTTGATTATATCTGGATAGGTTTGGTCAAATTATGTACACTCCTTTCTTTGAAATTCTTCTACGAATTCGGCATTATAAATATATTTATAAACAAAGGATATCTTGTACATTACTTGAATATGTTTTGGCCTGAACGAGCCGACGATGACCTTTTGATGGTTCGTGATACTCCTGGTCTGCACATCGGTGTTCATCAGAGCCCAGTTTATCATGTCATTGTATGGCATGAGCTTCGACAGTGTAGCTATTTTATGGAGCTCGGCCTCTGCTATATCTCTGAGTTTATTTTCAGTCCTTTCATTTCCAAAATTGTCTGGGCAATTCCTAACCTCATGCTCCAAGATTTCAAAAATATTCATCTAGGACCGAACCGAATCTATATCATGTGGTGTGGTATCAGATATAACATCTGAATTCGGATTTGAGCTTTCACCGATGCCATCACTCTTTTTCTGTGTTTTCCTAGGTTCCATGATACCTGTGATAAGAAGCGAGTAGTTGTTACAAAGAAGAAGGCGTAATCTTTCTCAGATACAACTTGCTAATTCGCTGAAAGTGAGAAAGAAAATTGAATTAGAAACCTTTATTCACCTTTATCCTGTCTTAATTAGACTGTGCTTCTACGAGTGATAAATTCATTTTCCTTAATGAGGAGAGTACAACTGGAGATACGCATCTTACACTATAAGATATTTCATTAATCTATAATAAATGTTTCCAAATATCGATGATTCAAAACTAGAAGTTTGAATGAAATATCTTTGAAAAAATCCTGAAAAGTGAAAATGTGAAAGACTAGTTTATATCATTAACCTTTGTTGTTATGTTAAGTTAATCACACATAAACACTTAATACTTTCAAGACTCCGTTCTTAGGGTTTTTTTGGATGAGATGAGTGATAATTCTCCGATTTCAAAAACGCGACTGATTAATCAGTATATTAAGTGTGTTTTAAACCTTTAATTAATTGCAATTAAAAGGGATTTCGGGACTTACACATCGGGATTTTGAGTTGTCGCTTGACTTGAGATTCCCGAAAAGTAAAAATACGTAAAAGCTTAAATTACCCTTAAAATGTTTTTTAATTATTCTTATTAACTTCGTTTAACTTCATTTAAAATTATTCTTCATGACTTCGATATCGGGACTTTGGGGTTGACATTAAATATCAAACTGCATAGATCGCAGAAACCCGAAACCCGAAACTTAAGAAGCTTTTAACATTTGAATTTATTTTAAAAACAAAAGTGGCTCCATAATTTGTTTAGACATTTAGACTGTTGGATTGATCGGATGACCCTTTTTTCGACAGTGATTATCCAACTGCATTTTGTTCTCTTTTTATTCAAATAAAAATGAGATTTCATTTTAATGTAAGATTCTTTTTAGGAAAATATAAAGTTTGTTTCAATAGTAGGTACCTTAGTAACTCTTCCACATAGGGTTATCATCTTTCCTTTAAACAATCCTATCCTTCACAATGAAGGAATCATAGTAGGCTTTCCCAAAATTTCCCAAGTACTTTATGGCATAAGATTCATGATGCAGGAGAATCGTACGCACGTGTGTGTGGAGGACAACCATATAGGCCAACGCACATTTTGAAAATGTTTGAAATTCAAATAGGGACACATTTATGAAATATCTGAAAAGATACGCCTGCATTTATGTTTTGGGAGATTGTAATACAGATCATGAGAATTTCTCTCATCTACCAGATAAGGAGGCATTTATTGTAATGAATGTTTAGTAGATAGATTTTAATTCTGATAAGATAGCTTAGAGAAGAGAGAGGGAAAAACTCAAGAAGACCCTCTCATTTTTAATTTTATATAGTATTGTAAAATGTTGTAGAAGATTAGGAGAGCAGAGAGGAGTAGAGAATTAGAAGTTGTATGAAGAATAGTTGTTTCTATTGAGCCATGTACATAAGCACTAGATTAATATAAGAATGCTTTGATCCAAATTTTAGGTTGTGTCATGGTTGTTGTATTTATCTTTTGAATGGTATGTTACAATTTGATTATATTCTCTATTATGCATTTGTTTCAATGCTATGTGTATGCTCGTGACTTCATGGAGAATATATGAAGTTTGTGAGAGGGGAAGTATAACTTTCAATTGTTTCTCTTCCTGAGAAATCTTGGAAGGAGTGCAGTGAGAGTCCGCAAGGAGTGCATTGACAAGATTCTGAGTTTTATCTTAAAAAGCTTAGGATGGATAGCATTAACTTATACCGGCAGAAGTGCAAGTGTGGCACAGATTCATGCAAGGGGTGCGCAGGCTTAGGAGAGTGCTATATTTTTTTAAATCAATGGAGTGGTTGGGGAACCTCTATTGCAAGGAGTGCACAAATTAGGAATCATTGGATAACTGGACATTATTGTGAAGACGTGCAAGGTGTGCACGTAGGATTCTTTAGAATCCAGAATTTTTCAGGAGGAACAAGATCAGAAATGATAGTGTTGTTCAAAAAATTCAAAGGGAGGATGAAAGTTTTAGTCTCCCGGGGAAATCAAGTTTAGAGAGTCGGTGCCGAGCTACTTGGGAAAGATTCATTGAGATCTGAATGGACGATGGAAAACTTTGAGGGTGAAGTGTCGAATTGTCGTGAGTCATCGGATCGAACAAAGATGGGAGGAGGATAAGGCAGATATTCATCCAATGTTTAAAAGCTCAAGAGAGATAGGGGTCATCGATCTAAATCAGATATGGACCATTGGTTCATTTCGGGATATCGGGCTTCGTGAGTTGGGAGAACAAGGTTCAACCTTGGTTTTAAAATCCCTGGTACGTGAAATCCTGATTGAATCCAAGCCATTGGATAGCGAGACCTATGAACCGTCGATATAGTGTGGGTATGGTTCGAAGATAGGGTCACCGGGGAAAAGGAGTGAATACTTCTCCAAAAAACTGAAGTGCGAATCATCGATTCATAGTGAGAGATATGGACTGTCAGATCTTGGCGTGTCGAGAGTCGTTGATCTGGGTCAGGCAAATTTCAGGGATTCAACCATCGAGGAAACAGAGGTGAAGACTTCCCCAAAGTCATGAAAGGTGAATTGCTGACTTTATTTGGGTCATTGATTTGTGGGGGATCTGGACCGTAGATATGGATCATCGGATCTTCGGTAGTCGGGGATTTGAAAGAGAAGGAGAATCTATTTGTTGATTCTCTGAATCACGAAATCCAAAAATAGTTGGGAGCTGGTACCTAGTTCCCTGAGGAAGGTCACATCGCATGCATAGAGTAGAGGGTCAGTGCTCGCAAAACCCTAGTTGGGTTTTAGGGTTTCATAGGTTGTAGTGGCAGAGTTGTATCATGCCAAGATTCCTGAATCATGAAGTGCGAAGTGACGTTGAGTTGGCACATGGTCATAGCACTGTGGTCATGTGGGAGAAGCATTCGTGCCTAGTGCTAGTTCGCACAGGCAGAGTTTTTCTTAAGGACCTATGGTTTGGTCGATTTGAGGTCCTAGCGGTGGACCGGAAGAGCCATTTCGGCTCAGTGATATAAGAGATCCTTAGACTGGGAGGTCAGCAGGCCTAGTTGAGGTAGGGGTCTACACCAGGTGATAGTAGAGCCTACAATATTTTTTTCTGTAGGTGAGAGGAGACATAAGGAAAATTGTGATTTGAATTCCGCGTGGAGCTGATTTAAACCATGCCTCCCAAGAGACGTCAAGATAGACCAATGCCCGATCCAGCTGTGGAAAGAGAAATGAGATAACTTCATGCTCGACTAGATGCTATGGAGATAGCACAAATATGGATAGTTGATGTTGGAGATGTCAATGAAGTCAAAAGTGAAAATGAGGCTGGAGCTAAAGGAGAAGTTGTAGTCGAATATGCTGCAAAAGAATGTCTATTCAGAGTTGTTGCAAGAGTAGGGGCCATAGAAAAATGGGTATTCCAATGTACGAAGAAAACTTAGATGTTGAGGAGATGTTATATTGGTTTAGAGCTATGGACAAATACTTTGATTATGAGGATGTCGAGGAAGATAAGAAAGTTAAATATTTTATCACTAGACTTAAATGACATGCAGCACTGTGGTGGGATGAACTGCAAGAAGACAGGCATTGCAAAGGAAAACAAAGAATAAAAAGTTGGGACAGGATGGTCACCAAGATGAAGGCCAAATTTATACCCAGAGATTACCAAATCAATCTATTTGAAGAATGAAAAATTTGAGACAGAAGAGGATGATAGTGAAGGAATACACTGAAGAGTTCTACAGGATAAACATTAGAGCAGGTCACCGTGAGAGTGATGATGAGAAGGTCACCAGATATATGAATGGTCTGAGATATGACATTCAAGATGAGATGAGCATGTTAACAATCAGGAATGTAGAAGATTCTTATTAGATCGCTCTGAAGGATGAAGAAAAATTGGCCCGAAAGTAAGGACAAAGAGGCACAGGTAGAAGTCAAAGCAGAGGCAAAGCAATTTCCAAGGAAAGAGTACAAAATCCCAAGGAAGAAGGAAAGAAAACCCATACTCACCCAGAAAGGGGAGCAAGTTCACATGGAAGGCAATACACTGATAGAAACACTTTTCTGTGAGCAAGAGGAAGAGGAAGATGCCAGGGAGGTGAAGTAAAGTGTTTTGTCTGTGGAAAGATCGGACACAAATATTGGGAATGCCCAGATAGAAAAAGAGACGGAGGTGAAGCTCACATTTTAGAAGCACAAGGGCAAAATTTTGAGGCAGAAGATGCAGAAGGTGGAAGATGCTTGATGATGAGGAAGAGTCTCTTAAAACCAGAGAAAGAGATAGAAAATCTAGTCCAGAGGAACAATTTATTTAGGACTGCTTGCAAGACCAAGGATAGGGTATGCAAGGTAATAGTTGATAGTGGAAGAATATATAATCTAGTATCCACAGAGATGGTGGAGAAGCTGGAATTGGAAATAGTTGCACATCCGAGCCCATATAAGTTTCATGGTTACAAAAAGGGCACTAGGTAACTGTCACTAAACAATGTTTAGTTGAGTTTAATATAGGGGGATATATGGATGAAATTTTGTGTGATGTTATTCCCATGGACATATTTCATCTTTTCTTGGGGAGGCCTTGGCAACATGACATAAATGTTATTCATGATGGGAGGAAGAACACTTACACCTTGGAGAAGAATGGTAGGACGCATATGTTGTTGCAATTAAAGACAAGGGGGTAAAAGCAGAGGCGAGAAATACTATACTTCTCATGAGTGGGAAGGAACTTCTTGATGAAGTAAAGAAAGCTGAAGAAATGTAGTTTGTTGTGGTTAGGAAACCTAGAGTCATATTGACCAGTACTTCGATGGATGACCTACCTGAGGGAATTCAGGAACTGCTAGAGAGTTTCGCTGATATAGTGGTGGATGAATTACCTTGTTCATTGCCGCCCATCGGGAGAATAAGTCATCACATTGACATTATACTTGGGGTGATTTTACCAAACAAAGCAGCATAACGATTAATGACACAAGAGAATGAAGAGGTCAAGAAGCAAGTTCAGGATTTGATGGATAAAGGGTTGGTTAGAGAGAGCTTGAGTCCATGTGTTGTACCTACAGTGTTAAGCCCAAAGAGAGATGGTGGGTGGAGAATGTGTACAAACTCGAGGGCTATAAACAAAATCACCTTCATGTATATATTTCCTTTACCCAGGATGGATGACTTGATGGATTTCTTGAGTGGAGAGAAGTTGTTTTCAAAAATTGATTTGAAGAGTGGATATCATCATATTAGGACGAGGGAAGGTGATGAATGGAATACAACATTCAAGACGAATGCAGGACTGTATGAATGGATTGTCATGCCATTTGTCTTAACGAATGCACCCAATACTTTTATGAGATTGATGAACAAAGTATTGAAATATTTCATTGGAAAGTTTGTAATTGTGTATCTTGATTATATACTGATCTTCGGTAAGACTGAAGGGGAACATATGAAGCATTTAACTAAAGTAATGAGGAATTTACATAAAGAGAAATTGTTGATAAATATGAAAAAGTAGTCTTTCATGAAGACATAACTCATTTACTTAGGTTTTTTGATCTCTGCGAATGAGTTAAAGATGGATCCAGAGAAGGTAAGAGAAATCAAAGATTGGCCATCACCAAGGAATATCTTTGAAGTCAAAATCTTCCATGGACTAACTAGTTTTTACAAGAAGTTCATCAGGAATTTCAGCGGGATATGTGCACCAATGATGGACACAATCAAGAAAAGACACAAATCTTTTCATTGGACAGAAGAAGCGGAGAAAAGTTTCAAGTTGTTGAAAAATAAGATAATTGAACAGCCAGTTCTGGTTCTTCCAGACTTCAGCAAAACATTTCAAGTGAGATGTGACGCAAGTGGATTTGTGATTGGAGCGGTCTTGAGTTAGGACAATAGACCAGTTGCATACTTCAGTGAGAAGTTGAACGAGACCAAGATGAAATATTCGACGTATGATAAAGAGTTTTATGCAGTCATACAGACATTGAAGAAGTGGAGGCATTACTTGGTTCCAAAGGAGTTCGTGTTGTATAGCGACAATCATGCCCTACAATTTATAACCAAACAGGAGAAATTGAACCAGAAACATGAAAAATGGGTTGAATTTATGCAGAAATTTAATTTTGTTACAAAGCACATTTATGGAACTGCTAACAAGGTTGTTGATGCATTGAGCAGGAAATGTTTGATTCTACAGGAGTTTAGAGTGAAAACTTTAGTTTCTGACAATCTCAAGGAGATGTACAGAGATGATGCAGATTTCAAGGATGCTTATGAAGCATGTGAGAATCCAGTTCTCATAAATAGAATTCAATGGACTGAATACTTGATTCAGGATGGACTGTTATTCATAGGAAATCAATTATGCATACCGAAATTCTCTATGAGAGAAAACCTCCTGAAGGAAAAACATAGTGGGGGATTGGTTAGACACTTCAGCCATGATAAGACCTTCATGCAACTGAATGGATCATATTATTGTCCAGGAATGAGAACAGATGTCAAGATATTCATGAACGGGTGCAGGATTTGCCAACATGCAAAGGGGAAAAGACAAACTACAGGGATGTATCAACCATTTCCAATACTAAAGAGACCATGGGATGCGATAAGAATGGATTTTGTGTTGGGACTACCAAGGACACAGAGGGGTTGTGATTCCATATTTTTGGTATTCAATAGATTTTATAAAATGACACATTTCATACCATGTCAGAAAACCAGTGATGCAACTCACATTGTAAACCAGGAATATAAGCGCGGAGTAGATCAACACAATAGAGAGCTTCAATTTGAAGAAGGTTATTTGGTTCTGGCACATCTCAGAAAATAAATATTCCCAATGTGAACATATAATAATATGAAGATGAAGAAAATTGGACCATGTAAAATCTTGAGAAAATTTGAGGCAAATGCTTATGAGATAGAATTATTAGAATATGAAAGATTGTGCTCGTTTTACCATTGACAATACCCTTGTCACCCAACCATAGGCCGAAGACACCCTTCGAGCACCTTGACCTTGATAGAGAATAATATTGGTAGCAATCAATAGCCAAGCAAGGCTAATGCACCAAGCAAGAATAGAAACCAAAGATGACCAGATAGTCCCACCCAGAAACTAGTGCAACACCTTCCCCATAAACTTGCACACAAAAATACCAATTGCAGTGCGCACAACTGGCTCTCTGCAATTCTAAGAATGTGTCAAATGAGAGACTGGTTCCCTATATGTATAGTGGTTCTGGAAGACTTACTGGGGCCGACTTCTCCTTCTGGGTACTAATTAATTCATATTAATTATAATTCTGCATCTGACATCTGGTCTAGGGTTTCCTTTACTTCTTTGCTTCCTTTCAGAATATTCTAATCTCGTCATAGGTCACAATAGAGGTTCGTACCTCCCGAAGCTACCATAATATTAACACTCCCTCCTAGATAGGGAGGTATGGTCTTGAGCACAAACAAACCATTCAACTGGTAGTATCACGAGCACAGTCATTATTATCCAATTGGATAATCTCCTATGACAACTAGTACAATATCAATTGATAGAACACACCTGTTTTTATCCATGGTAGTTTGCAACTACTCAAACTGTGACACATAGTCATGAACAGAGGAACAAATCCACCAAAGTAGTATATCTCTACTGTCTGGAGACAAGCAGTCTCCATAACAATCATCTGATGACAACCTGCACAGAAAATATTGTTAAAAATAAACTGAAACATCTGGGCCAATCTTTCACTCACATCTGTGAGATCTGAAAGAATATCTTCCCTCAGTATAGAACATCAATAATGGGCTATCTGCCCTATTCTTCTCAAACAAGAAAGAATGATTGTTTATGATTTCTGATTCATGGACCATTCCTTACCCTGGGCCATTCTTCCTACACTAATCAAAGTGCACCCTAGAGAGAATGTATAAAACCTAAGGAATGTTTGTCCCTGATTGTTGAGCCTGGACCATTCCCCAACCTGGGCCATTCTTCCTACACTAATCAAAGTGCACCCTGGAGAGAATGTATAAACCCTAAGGAATGTTTGTCCCTGATTGTTGAGCCTGGACCATTCCCCACCCTGGGCCATTCTTCCTACACTAATTAAAGTGCACCCTGGAGAGAATGTATAAACCCTAAGGAATGACTATCCGGACCATTTCCTATGTTAACCACAAGAGGAAAAGATTGTCTAGGACTTTGTAATAAAGGTTTGGATCTGCATGACTCTTGGAGAAACCAAGTCTTGTTAGATAGTTGTCCATTCTATCATACCAAGCTCTTGGATCTTGCTTGAGTCCATATAGAGATTTCTTTAATCTAAAAATGTGAGTGTCTTTGGAATGTACCTCAAACCCTTGAGGTTGTTCAATATATGCTTCTTCTTCAATTGCTCCATTCAGGAAGGTCGTCTTTACATCCATCTGATGTAAGTTCCATCCCATGGAAGCGGAAAGAGATATGATAGCTCTAATGGAAGTATATCTAGCCACCGGAGCAAAGGTTTCATCATAATCTTCTCCCTCCTTCTGGGAGAACCCTCTGGCTACGAATATTTCTTTGTATTTATCCACGCTTTCGTCTGCTACATGTTTGATCTTGTATACCCATTTTGAACTTACCACCGATTTTTATTTAGGTCTAGGTACAATTTCCCATACCTCATTTTTCATAATGTATTGATGCTCTTCCGTCATAGCTTCTTTCCATTGTCCCTTTTGAACTGCTTCTTCAAATGTGGTAGGTTCTTCATCTAGAATCTTCGTCATGTATGTTGCATAACTTGAGAATATTTTAGGTCTTTTACTCTTTCTAAATGTTCCTTTTGAAACCTTGAGTCTTTCTGCGTCTTGTAAGGTAGCTTCAAGCCAAGATGATATTTTCTTGGTCTTAGGTACTATATCTAAATTAATGTTTTCACATGGCTCCATAGGATGATCAAGTAGTTCCTTTTCATCTTTTACGTTTTCTGTGCTTTCTTCGTTAAGTTCTTCAATCTCTTCTTATTCTATATTTTCTTCTATGGATTTCTTGAAGGCCATTTTCTCATTGAATGTTACGCGTCTGCTGACTTCGATCTTGTGTTGTTCTGGAATATATATTCTATAAGCTTTGGATGAATCATTGTATCCCACGAATATACCTTTATTTCCTGAAGGTTCTAGTTTATTCCTCTTGTCCTTGGGAATGTGAGAGTAAACAGGACATCCAAATATTCTTAGATTTTCCACATTAGGTTTCTTACCTAAGAAATCTTCTTCTGGTGTCATGTCTTTCAATATATGATGAGGACTTCTGTTTTGCACATATATTGTTGTCATTTCTGCTTCTCCCCATAAGAACATGGATAGAACTTGATCATTTAGTACGGATTTTATGGTTTCTTTAATGGATCTGTTCTTTCTTTCTACTACACCATTTTGTTGAGGATTATGAGGAACAATCAACTCCCTTCTAATCCCTGCCGATTTGTAGAATGCAACGAATTCCTTTGATGTGTATTCTCCACCATTATCGGTTCTTAGCATCCTGATCTTCTTATTTGTGAGATTTTCTATTTCTACTTTTAAATATTGAAACTTGTTGAATACTTCGTCTTTTGTCTTAAGTAGATATAACCAAGTTTTTCTTGAATAGTCATCTATGAAGATTACGTAATAAGAAGATCCTACTAGAGATTTTACTAGCATTGGACCACAAACATCTGAGTGTATCAGATATAGAATCTCCTTAGATCTGTTGTTTCTTCTTGGGAAACGTTTCTTGATATTCTTCCCAAGAGCACATCCTTTGCAGATTCCTTCATGTGTAGACTACAACTCTAGTATTCCTTCAACCATCCTTTTGAGAAAGGGTAATTCTTGATAGTTAATGTGAGTGTACTTTCTGTGCCAAAGCTCATTGGGGTTGACTTCGTTGTGTACAAGAGCTTCTTCATTTTGTTCTAGTAGTCTATACAGATTTCCTTCACGACTTCCAATAACCCTAACATTCTCTATGCTAGAGTCTTTATGCCATGATAACACCTTTCCATCCACGAAAGCTATTTTGTTTCCCTTGTCTTCTAGGAAAGATATCGATACAAGATTCTTTTCTAAACCAGGTACATATAAAACATTTCTTAAGTGAACATAGTTACCTGTTTTCATTTTGATGGAGGCTTGTCCACATCCTTCTACGGGGTAAGTGGTTTTTTCTCCAACCTCTACCTTGTACGAGGTATTCTTCTCATTTAGATTTGAGAGTTTGGCTTGATCTCCTGTCATGTTCCTAGAAGCTCCACTATCAATTATCCACATGCCATCTTCAATCGTTCCAGTAAGTGCTGAGTAGTGTAAAAGATTGATCTCTTCACTCATGTCTTCAGTTGTTTGGTAACTGGTCATGCCTTGATCCAAAACTTCAACTTCGTTGTTTCTGTCTTCTAAGAGAGCCAAAAGGTGCACTGAGTTAGGGCACATCTGAATATCTTATTTTTGAGCGATATAATCCATCACAAGGTGCTGGATCTGAGATTAGGGTTTCTGCAACTGCTTCTACTAGTAACCCTAGCTGCAGTGTCTTTGGAAGCTACTCCTGCTAGTAACCCTAGTGGAAGTTCCTCAATGAGCTCAATATCCTAGTGGCTATGCTTCCTTCCAGTGTTTAGACTGAATGAAGGAGGTGTGGGTCCATAACCTATTAGAATATGAAATATTGTGCTTGTTTTACCATTGACAATACCCTTGTCACCCAACCATAGGCCGAAGCCACCCTCCGAGCACCTTGACCTTGACAGAGAAGAATACTGGTAGAAATCAATAGCCAAGCAAGGCTAATGCACCAAGCAAGAATAGAAACCAAAGTTGATCAGATAGTTCCACCCAGAAACTGGCGCAACACCTTCCCCGGAAACTTGCGCACAAAATTGCCAACTGGAGTGTGCACAACTGTCTCTCTGCAATTATGAGAATGTGTCAAATGAGAGACTGGCACCCTGTATTTATAGTGGTTTTGGTAGACTTACTAGGGACGACTTCTCCTTCTGGGTACTAATTAATTCATATTAATTATATTTCTATAGCCGACATCTCGTCTAGGGTTTCCTTTACTTCTTTGCTTCCTTCCGGAATATTCTAATCTTGTCATAGGTCACAATAGAGGTTCATACCTCCCGAAGCTACCATAATATTAACAAGAATTGCCAAATGATGTGGGAATCTCACCCATATTCAACGTAGCAGATCTGTATCCTTACAGATCAGATGGAACAAAGAGATCATAGGATCAAAAGGAAGTTCAATGGGTCAAACACATGCCTGTAGATGAAAATCTATGGATGGAAAAGATTGTTGATCAGAGAGTTGGTAAAAAGACCTGGAAAAAAACATATTTTGAATAATTGGTGAAATCGAAGGGACACCCGATTGAAGATGCCAGTTGGGAAAGTGAAGAAGAGATCCAGAAACATGGACAGATGGTGCAGGAGCTCATGGATAGGATCCCATGAATTTGTTTTCAGTCAGGGGAGTATGATGCAGGAGCATCATATGCACACGCAAGTGGAGGTTAACCATATAGGCCAATGCACATTTTGAAAATGTTTGAAATTCAAATAGGGACACATTTATGCAATATCTGAAAAGATACACCTTCATTTATGTTTTGGGAGATTGTAATACAGATCATGAGCATTTCTCTCATATGTCGGATAAGGATACATTTATTGTAATGAATGTTTAGTAGATAGATTTTAATTATGATAAGATAGCTTAGAGAAGAGAGAGGGAAAAACTCAAGAAGACCCTCTCATTTTTAATTTTATATAGTATTGTAAAATGTTGTAGAAGATTAGGAGAGCAAAGAGGAGTAGAGAATTAGAAGTTGTATGAAGAATAGTTGTTGCTATTGAGCCATGTACAAAAGAACTGGAATAATATAAGATTTTTTTGATCCAAATTTCATGTTGTGTCATGGTTACTGTATTTATCTTTTGAATGCTATGTTACATTTTGCTTATATTCTCTGTTATGAACTTGTTTCAATGCTATGTGTATGCTTGTGAATTCATGGAGAATGTATGAAGTCTGTGAGAGGAGAAGTATAAGTTTCAATTGTTTCTCTTCCTGAGAAATCCTGCAAGGAGTGCAGCGAGAGTCCGCAAGGAGTGTGTTGACAAGATTCTGAGTTTTATCTCAGAAAGCTGAGGAGGGATAGCATTAATGTGTACCAGTAGAAATGCGAGTGTGGCACAGATTCATGCAAGGGGTGTGCAGGCTGAGGAGAGTGCTATATTTATTCAACTCAACAGAGTGGTTGGAGAACCTCTGCTGCAAGGAGTGCATAGAGAAAGAATCATTGGATAATCAGAAGTTATTGTGAAGACGTGAAAGGTGTGCACGTAGGATTCTTTAGAATCCAGAAGTTTTCAGGAGGAACAAGCTTAGGAAGGATAACATTGTTCGAAAACTTCAAAGGGAGGACACAAGTTTCAATCGCCAGGGGAAATCAAGTTCAGAGAGTTTGTTTCGAGCTACTTGGGAAAGATTAATTGAGATCTGAATGGATGATGGAAAACTTCGACGGTGAAGTGTCGAATTGTCATGAGTCATAAGATCAAACAGAGTTGTGAGGAGGATAAGGTAGATATTCATCCAATGTTTAAAATATTAGGAGAGATAGGGGTCATCAATCTAAATAAAATCAGGACCATTGGTTCATTTCCGAAGATTGGGCTTCGTGAGTTGGGAGAACAATGTTCAGCCTTGGTTTTCAAATCCCCAGTACGTGAAATCCCGATTGAATCTAGGCCATTGGATAGCAGGACCTGTGAACCGTCGATCTAGTATGGGTACGGTTCAGAGATTTGGTCACCAAGGAAAAGGAGTGAATACTTCTCCAAAACCCTGAAGTGTGAATCATCAATTCCCAAGGAGAGATCTAGACCGTCATATCTTGACATGTCGAGAGTCGTTGATCTGGGTCAGGAAAATTTCGAGGATTAGACCATCGGGGAAACAGAGGTGAAGACTTCCCTAAAGTCATGAAAGGTGAATCATCGACTTGATTTGGGTCATTGATTTTTGGGGGATCTGGACCATAGATCTGGTTCATCGGATCTTCAGGAGTTGGGGGTTCGAAAGGGAAGGAGAACCTATTTGTTGATTCTCCGAATCATGAAATCTCGAAATAGTTGGGTGCTGGGACCCAGTTCCTAGAGGAAGGTCACATTGTGTGCATAGAGTAGAGGGTCAGCGCCCTAGCCAGGTTTCGGGGTTTCAGAGGTTGGAGTAGTGGATTTGTATCATGCCAATATTCCTGAATCGTGAAGTGTGAAGTGGCATTGAGTTGGCATGTGGTCATAGCACTATGGTCGTGTGGGAGAAGAGTGTGTGCCTAGTGCTAGTTCGCACAGGAGAAATTTTTATTAAGGACTTGTGGTTTGGTTGATTTGAGGTCCTAGCGGTGGACTGGAAGAGCCATTTTGGCTTAGTGATATAAGATATCCTTAGACCAGGAGGTCAACAGGCTCGGTTGAGGTAGGGTTATGTGCCAATTCACATCTGTTTCCTCATCTAATACACATTCTATGTCGAAGTCTCCTATTCTTGTTTCTATACACTGCTTTTCTTTTAAGATCTCTAGTAGACTGATGTCTCTGTGATCATTCAGTGTTTCTCTCAGCTGTAATAACATGGATTCTAATTTTCTCTAGTTTTCTATCATATCCTTAGTTTCTTGACCTTCTTCATGGTTTTCTTGTCTCATGTTCATCTTTTCAACTTTAGCAATCATTTTAGGGAAATCCAAAACCTCATGATCAACGACTTTACAACAAAGACAAGTAGGACCTACACCAGGGCATTCCTTAGCAAGATGTTTCTGTCTTATGTAATTATAACATAGAGTCAATCCTCTCTTTATTTTTAACGATCCCCAACCTTTCCTGTACTGCGCACTAGGATCACAGTGATGGCCTTGCAAAAAATTATTTCTAGGGTCCTGCATCCACTTGTTAGTCCAAAAATTCTTTCTATGCATAGGAATAACATATCTTTCACTATTTCTATCAAGTTTATTAAGATCAAATCTTCTTTCTTTTGGTTGTGCCCTATTTTTTAGACTAGGACAAAATCTGTCAAACATACCTAGATCCATACTTCTGAAGAAAAAATTTCCACTTATCTTACCTTTATCAGAGCACAAAGTTTTAAGATCTTACCTCTTTTCTTCAGATCAACTTCTCTTTCTTAGCAGAGCATTTTGCAAGTCAAGTAGAATACTATTCACTATAGCAATAGATCTACACAAAGAGATTTATCTTTTCTTCAATTCCCAGCAATCATAGTTTCAGGTCCCGACAACGGAACCATTTGTTGGCACAGGGGCAGACCCAAGGTCTAGTGCTTCAACAACGCACAAACAAAACCCTAACTACTAGCCCTTTCAGAAACACCTGCGAAGCAAATGAAGTCTCACCCGAGGTAGAGGCGGGGGGGTTGTAGGACTCAAGTGTCTACAACCTAGCTAGGAAAAAGATATTTGATTACACACTTCAACAAAGAACTTAGCCAATAGTATGCATTCAGTTATGATTATTATTCACATCGCAGATTAACCCTAATTGTAGAACAACACAGTAGTAATCAATATTAAACACATCTAAGCATTTAACACATAGCATCAAAGAAGATCTAACATTTATTCATATATCAAGCACTAAGCATCAATGGATATACCTATTATATATCCAGAAAAGTACACTAAGCAAATATAAACATAACCATCATGAACACATATCACAAAGAACAATAAAATAGGATGTACGTGGTTCACCCCAGTGTGGGGCTACGTCCACCAACTCTTCTTATTTTTTATTAGCTTCTTCCAATTTTATTACATGCACCAAGACAAAGATCCAACTCAGCAAAGGACAGGAGATATGTGCGCATCTCGCCAGATCCTCCTTCCTCGAATTAGATCAAGGCAGCAAGCCTTACACCGTATGCGCACCAAGAACTTACAAAAGACTTTCACTTAGCTCTCCAAGTCTTAACTCATTCATGCACAAAGCCAACTAGCCAAGCACTAAGCTAATCAATGGCTAGTAACCTATTGAATCCTCCACTTACATCACCTAGCTACTTATTTATACATTACAAAAAGGGGCCTAATCATGGGTAAACCCATGGCTCGACATCCCATACCTGTTAGATAAACCTTAAAAGCCTAAAAATCCTGCAAAAAGGGTGAGATACTATGATCTTCACTTCCCTTGGGTGATCTGTCTTTGATCCAGAATCGGATCTAGGAGCCTGACAGGGCTAAAAAAGGCTAAAAAATGAAAGTGCTTGGAATCCGGCGAAAGTAATTCCATTGCATTTGTCTCGCCTTCCTGATTCTGGCCATACATTTACTTCATCAAACGAGCTTCGTATGCGAAAGATATTGCATTATGTTCGAAAACCCAAACAGGCAAAAAAAATGGGTGATTGTACAGTCCGTATAGTGCCACATGGCAGGCTGACTGTACAGGCTATACAACCGTACAACTGACGTGGCATCTTTTGGTGATGACACATGGTAGGTGATGGGGCATACGACAGGTACAGTTGGACCAGTCTGAGCATGACACGTGTCACCACTGTAAGGGTGACACATGGCATGGGATGATGTCAGTAGGCTGACTGGGTAGGTACGGTGACAGGTGGTAGGGTACGTGGCAGATACATGGACCATCCGGTGCTCAACAAGTGGCAGTGTCTGATTGGTTGGAGAGGTGCCATGTGGCACCTTGTGGTTGGATTTCGGGTTGTGTAAAATTATGGGGTCTCCACCGGGGTCGAACCCCCGACCTCTTCCAAGTTACGAACTGGCAGGACCAGGTTAACCGCCTGCTCCACTGGTGTGACTTAATAGTCATATGGTAAAGAATGTATTTAAGTTTGTTTAAAAGTGTAGTCAGAGGCGGAAAGGGCTGGGGCCTAGCCCCAGCCCACGGTTTCATTGCTTGAATATAACCACAGGGGGGCGCGGACCATGTAACTTCCAGCACGAGGTCTTAGGCGGCTCCATGTGACCTGGACCTAATCTGAACAGGGCGCGCGGGGGTATGTGGTTAGTCACCGGTCCTATGACCGCGCCACAGGACCAGGAGCCAGGATAGCTAGCACTCGAGAGGTTAATGCCTGGCCATATGGCAGGCTCCCATATGACCAAGAGCACACGCCAAAAGGGGTTGGGCCCTATTATTAAAACAAAAGTGGTTTTTATGCTATATTTTGGATTTTTTATTGATATTATGACTGTATTAATGGATTTTATCCATTTTTGGGAGATATTGGGCATTTTTGGAGGCCAAATTTTGGGAGGAAGTTGGGGATGGATAACCAACTTTAGACCTATAAAATCCAGGCCTGTTTGAGGCCATGGAGGATAGTCATAGAAAAGTTATGCTGAAGGGAAGCCAAGCCAAAGCCATTTTTATGCAGGGAAACTATTGAGGAGCAGACACTTGCGGGCCATTTCTGGGAGCTTCGGTCATCCGTTTTGCGTGCTGTTTTTTTTGCTGGGTTCTAGAGATCTATAAGAACATGACCATATCACTCTTGTAGCCAATTGTCACTGCTACAATGTACTTTTGATATTTTGAACAGAAATAAAGAAGCCTCCCCACAGAGACAAAGGCCCGGAGACGTAGGAAACGTTGTGCCGAACTCTGTTATCAATTCTCTTGCTATGGTTTGTTTTTTATTACTTCATTTCAGATCTACATATATGTATATGGCTATCATAATTACTCTTATTTCCTCATTCTTTCATTAAGCTTCTCAATTGGATAATTAACTCATGCAATTAAAAACTCAACCACAGTCATTAAAAGATCCTACAGATCAAGTGGTATCAGAGCTAGTTGACGTTTGGATTTGAGTTTTACATGTTAACCAGGGAAAAGCTACAACGTGGTGAAGGTGAGCTTGTTGTAGATAATCCATTAATTGGATTGAGAAAGAGAGCTTCTCACAGCGAGAATATGGCATCGGAAGAAGGGCTTTCTCAGGATGAGAAAGAGTTCCGGAAAACTTTCCTTGCTATGTCGGAGATGGTGAAAGTTTTGTACGAGGATTACTT
>ML841062.1:0-19944 GCA_009831015.1 Picea engelmannii
CTTTCATACACAATCAGCTAAATTGGGACTAGAAGTTAATTTTAACCCTCAAGTATGCTCTTCCCCTGCACCCTTGTGTGATATTGGGAATAAAAAAGGTGGTTAAAAGTACATTTCATCTCCCTTAAAAAATATTTAGGAGAGGACAAAGCCCCCCTAGGGTTCCTCTTAGTTTTTTGAAATCATCTTAAAGCTTTGTAAGGGCCCATACATGCCCACATGTTTGCAATCTTAGGTTAGTTTCTAAAAATTCTTTCTTAGTTTACATCACAATCTAGGGAAGTTTAAATATCAAAGTAATAGGCCCATACATGCCCACATGTCTACAATTCTAGGATAGTTTCAAATCTTTCTTAGTATAGATAACATTTTAGGGAGTTTAAAGGATTTGTAAGGACCCATATGTCCACATTGCTAGTTCTTTAGGGCTTTAAATATTCCACAAGGTTGTACCAAAGACACATAGTAAGATAGGTAAAGAATATTTGTAAGGACCACAGGAAGTCCACATGCTACAATCTCACACTTAACTTATTAAAATATTTTCACACTTGTCACTTTCTTGCACACAAAGCCACTCCTCACACACATAATTTCTATTAGAATAATGGAGGTTGAAGTAGGTTTTCTCCAAAATAATTTTGAAAGACTTGAATACTTATTTAGAAATCATCCACACCCAATTAAATCAAACGAGGCTGGTCCATGACCCCAATATCTCATCCCACCACATCTAAAAAAATTCTAAAAACAAACTAAATTTTCCTCCATGGGAGGTGCCAAAAGATTTTTTTTTTTAGCCTAGGTAGGATCTCGAGGGTAGGCATCCAAATAACCCCCTATTATCAGGTTCTCACATTTTTTAACAATAGAAGTTGAGAAATAGGGAACTTTCAAATCCTCCAAGTCAAGTGTTCCTACACCATAAGGTAGGGAGATACCCTTGAAGGGTCGAAGGTCGAGGTTTGGTTGTTCTACGCATCCCTCCTCGAGTCACCCAAATCTTGTGAGGGAATCCAACCCATGACCCATTTATGAGGCCAAAAATCTAAATGTATCACTTTGACAAAGGTACTTAGTGGCCAAACTTGGGATATCTACCCGGGTGGAAGTTGTGGGCTGTAATCATGCCTCGATCAAATTTTGTGTGGCTATTGGAAAATATTGCCAACTCTTTTGGGGTATGCACCCTCTACCCCTCATTATAACTAATTACTTCAACCTTCACTAGTTCCTCTTTCAGTGTCTTCATACCCCATTGTTGAGTGCTATTGGAAGGCTCAATGCTAAATTGAGAGGAAGGACGATAAGTCTTTTAGGACACAAGCATTTTGTTTTTATTTTTTCCCCCACGCAGACAAAAACCACCTATCCATATACTTGTTTATTTACAGTTAATTTTTGTATGATGTTCATTTGATTACATGTAATTGTGAGTTATACTATTTTTTGAAGGTCAACAACTATTTTTCATTTATTTCTCTCTTGTCACCATTCACACACATTCACTTTTCTAGTCGGAAACCATAGGGGAAGCACAGAATCCCTATCATTCCAGATGCTTTCTGAATCTCCCTCCTATTCTAGGAGGATTCCCTAGTCTTTACAACTCACTAGCTCAACCATCTCACACCCCAGTGAGTGTTACTATTTTGGGATCAAATTTACTTGGTTCCACTTTTCTTGGGTCAAAATCCGAAGGCCATCCATCCATTAGTTCTCCTTCACAAGGAGGTGGGGGTCAAACTTCTTGTCAAGGGAGAAGTACCACCCCACCACATCCCTACTCATGCAATGTCTAGATCTAATCCTCCACCAAATATTCCTATCCCATACTCGACATACCTCAACATTCTTGATTTGACCAAAATCATGAATGAACCCATTTTACATGACCCCACATGGCCCAATATGCCTACCAAACTACCTTCAGATCTTCTAAAATTTGAAGGAAAACTGAGGGAAGATCCCGCCAACCATGTTATGAAGTTTCACTTATGGTGATATTCCAACAAAACCATGGATGATTTCATCCACTTGAGGTTATTTAAAAGAACTCTCACAGTCTCATCATCCAAATGGTATGAGGACGAAAAATTAGGGTCCCATGTGACTTTTGAATCATTGGCCAAAGCCTTTTTGTCCATTTTCCAACTACAAGTTCGTCATGATGTTGGCTTAGAACTTCTCTCTAAGTTCAAACAAACCACTTCTATCCATATATCCGACCACATCCATGAATGGCGTCAACGATGTATTTTGTGTAAAGCAGAAAACACCAAAGAACAACGTCTCGATTGGTTTCTCAAATCACTCATCTCTGTTATTTCCATAGATGTAGCATCCATTTTTCCTCAATAAGAAGAGGAGGGCATCAACAAGTCCCAATAGTTTGACCTCATCTATGCATAATAACGTTACTTGTACACATTATTACATGATGCACCCAGACCCATACCATTTGGCAAGGACAAACCTAGGATGTCCCACGCTACGGATGGGTTGATTAGGTCTATGACCCATCTCAACCATTACAACTACCCATCACCCAGTTATGGTGCACATCAATATCCACAACCATATGGAGGGACATCTTATTACCCTCCTCCCACTCACCAATAGTCATATCCTATTTCTCCCCCTCCACCATTGGATGGACCCCCACCGATACCCATGATGCACCCGATCTCTCCACCAAGTATATCCATTGCTACTACGGAGTCCTCAACCACACACAATAAAGGGTTGCGAACCAAATTTTCTTGTTCCATCTGTTCAAGATATGTCCGCTACACTCATCATTTCCCAACTCTACCTGAATTTCACCAAACGTTAGCCACAGTACGCCAAACATCTCGGCCAGATCCCTCTCAACCACTCCATACTGAGGCTCACATTACTGATATTCATTCTATTTCATCGTCAGTCCCTGAGTGAATGAGGTGCCACCCACAATGTCAGGACATTTACTTTATGTCCAATTGTCCCTCGCACCCTGTATATGATATCCCATATGTGTCCTCACCACTTGAGGACAATAACGCTTACCCATTTACAATTCCTCCTATCACCTCCTAAGATCCTTTGTATTCTCACATTTTTCACCGTGACGAAGATATCCTGGAGGAACTCACTACCCACGATTTCCCATGGAATGTGCTCCATCATCGAGCACTTTTCCTTTAACATGGGGCCTTTCACCCTCCTATCCAAGCCTCCATGTGCGCAATTGAAACCAATGATTTTATTCCTTCAGGGCATATAGACTGGTTCAACAACCCTATCCTTGCCCCAGATGATTTTGAAGAAGGAAACATGGCCAACATTTCCCCCACCGTCAAAATTGGCATTTCCATTAAATCGAGAATCATAGAAGAAATCACCATTGGTGCCGCATGCTACCCTGAAGAACTCATTTCTTAGAAAGCTCTCTTTCAAGACTACTAGGATATTTTTTCCTGGTCATATACTGAGATGCCCGACCTCGATCCTTCTATATTCGAACATAGAATTGACACTTGGCCAGATGTCGCTCATGTTCGTCAAAATAAATTCCCCCTTCACCCATCCAAATTTGCGGCTATCAAATCTGAAATTGACAAGTTACGCATTATCGGGTTCATTTACCCCATTGCGTACACTTTGTGGGTCTCCAACCCTGTCCCCATTAACAAAACATAGGGCACTATTCATTTCTGCATAGAATTTCACGATCTCAACCATGCTTGTCCCAAAGATAACTTTCCAACCCCTTTTATCGACCAAATCATCGATGATTGTGCCAACCACAAGGCACTTCCCTTTATGGATGGGTTCTCTGACTACAATCAAATCCAAATTCATCTAGCATATCAATACAAAATTTCTTTTACTACCCCTTGGGGTAGCTTTTCTTATCACGTCATGCCTTTTGGACTAAAAAATGTTGGTGTTACATTTCAACGGGCCATGACCTATGCTTTTCATGATCTTTCTCGCATAATCCTTTCTTATTTGGATGACCTCACTGCTCGATCCAAAAAGTGAACCTAACATTGAAATGACTTACTCATCATTTTTTAACGATGTCTCCAGTTCAATAGCCGCTTGAACCCCCTGAAGTGTGTATTTTGCGTCACTAACGGATGCCTCCTTGGGTTCATTGTCTTTCAACATGGAATCACTATGGACCCACTCAAAGTCCAAGCTATTGCCAAAATTCCACCACCATAAAATTTACACCAACTGTAGAGCTTGCAAGGCAAATCCAACTTTCTACGTCTCTTTGTCCCAGACTACCCCACTCACGCACATGGTTTTCTCCGTTTACTACAGGATATCCCATTTTGATAGGATGAACATGCTCAAACAACCTTTGATGATTTGAAAGCTTCCCTATCCAATGCCTCTTTGATTAGTCCCCTAGACTATGATCATGATTACATCCTCTACTTATCAGCCTTTGTTGTCTTAGTAGCAGGAGTCCTCATCAAATTAGGGGATGATGGACACGAACATGTCACTTAATATATTAGTAAAAACCTTTCAGGGCCACCCTTGAAGTATAATCACGATGAGAAACTCGCATTAGCAGTTGTCCTCGCAGTCCAAAAAATGCAGCATTACATTATGCTTCGAACTACCAAGGTCATAGCATATTCCAACCCTCTGCAGTGCTTGCTGATTCGATGGAAAATTAATGGAAAATTTTCCCGATGGATCGTTATCCTCCAGGAATATGATCTAGATTTATCTACTCCCAAAATCAATAAAGCTCTTATCCTTGCCGAACTCATTACGACTTTTCCCTCAGACGCTAAATCTTCCCCGATCAATGAGGATTTCCCTAATGAGCACCTCTTCTTCATCCCCTCCGATGACCATATGAAAACATCCTCATCTACCTTCGCACATAGTAGTTTGGGTCTCATCTCTCTCGAGATGATCATCGACGCATTTTCCATCAACCCCCCCGATACCTCCTCATCGGAGACATTCTCTATCGACACAAGGTCGACACCATTATTCGATGATGTCTTACCATCGACGAAGATGACAAAGTCTTGAACTATTTCCAGAATGACACTTGTGTCGGTCACCTCTTGGGTATGTCCACTTCCCAAAAAATCATTCCAGCAGGGTACTTCTAGCCCACTTTGTTTCATGACTACATCCACACTGTCAAGAAATGCGAAAAATGCCAGCTTTATGCCAACAAAGCATGAGCCCGACCAACTCTTCTATATCCAGTCATCACAACCAACCCCTTCTATAAATGGGGCATAGACTTCATGACTTTCCATCCTCCATCCAGTAATGGACACAAATACATTGTCATGGAATTATATTACTTTACCAAGTGGTCCGAAGCCATGCCCACATTTAACAACATCGTTGACACAAAAAAACATTTTTTCTTCAACCACGTCATTACCCAGTTTAGAGTCCCATTATAGTTAGTTTCCGATCATGGTAAACACTTTGAGAATGAGATCTATGTGGAACTCTCCTCAAAGTTAGGATTCACCCATGAGTTTTCCTCCCCATACTACCCTCATTGCAACGGATAGGTCGAGGTTGTCAACAAAGTCCTCAAAACCATGCTACAACATACCATCAACAAACATAAGACCAGCTGGCATCATATGTTGTTTTCCTCTTTATGGGCTTATCACACAATAGTCAAAACTGCCACTGGTTTTACACCATTCCACCTCACCTGTGGGATCGAAGCCACCCTACCTATCGAGTGTTAAATCCCCACATTGGAGCTATTACTTGACACTACTCTAATGGAGCAAGGCCTGTTGACCTTAGAGTCACTTGATGAATATCATTTATCTTCATTACAACACAATGAGGCAACTAAAAAATGGTCCAAAGCCACCTTCAACCGCCATGTCAACCTTCACTCATTCAACAAAGGTGATCTCGTATTAGCCTACGATATCACCCATGATACTCTCAACCATGGGAAATTTGATTCATTATGGCATGGACCCTACATCATCCAACACAGCCTCATGAAAGGTGCCTACATATTGGCCTCTCCAAAAGGCTACCCTCTCAAAGAACCCTTCAACGGGTTGTACTTAAAGAAGTTTTATGCCTAAGTGTAGTGCCCCTACCTTAGGTTTTTCTTTATACACATTTGTAAATTTTTTATTTTTATTTATCACCACCACTCCTCATTTTTGATATATTATCTGTGTTATTTAAATATTCATCATCCATCATCCTACCACATTGGTTACACTGACGGTGCTAGCCGTTGAACCTAGAACCTCGCTTCGACCGCTTGGGCCCTCTATACTCCCTCACATGTCCTTCTCCACTCCAGTGGCATATGTTTGGGCTCAGCCACAAAAAACCAAGTCGAATATGACGTCAGCATTGGTCTCCTCACTGAGGCCAGTCACCGCCACATTCGTCACCTTAGCGTTCTATTATATTACCAGTTTTTCATCCTGCAACTCAACAACGTATATCGTGTTCACGATCCTTGCCTCTTTCGTATACCTGCAAGTTAGAATCCTATCTTGCAAATTTAATTCCATCACATTTAGACATATTCCAAGAACACTTAATCAAGTAGCAGATCACATGGCTAACCTAGTATTAGATTGGCATTTATCACATTAAACAACATTTTATACATAGCATCATACATTTGTCACAACACATAGAAAAGACATCATACATAAAAACATAAAACATAGAGACACGCATGATCAAAAAATATATCCATATATATATATATATATCATGAAGGTCATCAATGTTTACAAAAAATATACATGTACAATCACCCATAGGCCCATGAATACCCCCACCCCTATGAGTAAAAAAATGGGTATCAAGTACCCTATACAAAAATGGGCTCCCAATCCCGTACATACAAAAATTGGCACTCATAGTGCCCCCAGATATCCCCCCTAGATCCTATGTTAGTCAGAGGAGCCCCACCAACTGGGGGCCCTCCAGGTCTGGGAGGAAGTTGACCAGTCATCGCTACCCCCGCCACTGCTGCTCGACGGATTAGGGTTCACCACTCTGTTGGTACTCCCACACACGGCTCCAGGAACTCCTCATCCTGGATGTGGGCCCACATGCACTTAGGAACACCCTCTATAACCCACTCGAAACTCTAGCGCAGATCCTCTAGCACAATTCTGACATCTCTCTGCGGCTCTCTCGCTGGTCCAACACCAACGACATCTCATCGCCGCCTATGTCCAAACCTTGACTCTACCAACCCCTGATGAGTTGGTTCCCCGAAGACCTCTTTCTCTCATCCTTGGGGTCCCACATCTGCAAAAATACACAAGAGATAGTGTCAACATCCATATACATATATAATCAATGCTATCTATCAAAATAAATAAACATAAAACTACAACACATACCTCATTGGTCCCAGTCCTCCCCAGGAGGAAACACCATGTATGGATCATGGCGATAGTCCATACCCATGCATGGATACCTCAAAATAACCTATGGAATTTGGTGCCACACTCGAGCAATCATGGCTGTGAAATAGTGGCCACCCTCCCCACCCCCATGTCGGGCCAACACATGGGTCGACCACATTATTCATGACTCTCATTGCCCAGTGGGCTCTAGGAGTATCCTCGGGTGCAACATAGGCACCCTCTCTAAGAACCAGGCCACCAGAATGGACATGAAAGAATAGTCACCAGAGTCATCTTGCTGACACCGGTTCAACTGTCCCATCATCTTGGTGTGCATAAGTACAACCCATGCAAACAGGTCCCCATCCAGGACCTGCTCCACAACCCTCAACTGACCACCAATGATCCACTGAGTAGCCAAGGATATATATATCCTCACCACCATATCTGCAATACACTCAGTAAGGAGGTCATCAATGGCCTCAATGCAGACGACTGAACCCGACACAGGGCTCAGCCTAGTACAATGGCAATTCGCCATGGTCTCCACTTGATCCTCCCTGGGTAGATGTGGATTGATGGCTAGTGCCCTCCCATGGAATGGAAGTCCCGTCAAGAAATATACATCCTCTGTAGTAGAGAATGTCAGCTGCTCCCCTCTAACTATGAAGCACTATAGATCAATTATCCACATCTCAATCAAATACTGAAGAAGGAACTATTGCGGTTGTATCATAGGGCAGTCGAAGAAATTGAGAAACCTGAAGGCTGCCAAGTGTCTCTGCACGTCCCGTTGCTCCCTCACCACCTCTCGTAATCGATCCTAGTCATGATCTTTGTAGTGGACGGAAATCATGCTATATGAGTTTGTTGATAACATGCATCCACACATAAACATTTTCTCAACCTCATCATCCATCAAAAAGCATAAAAATATCAAAAATTACAAACCCTTAGCCTTGCCCACAGTGCGCGACTTTCACCCAGACATGTGCGCATATGTGCACACATGTTCTTTGCATAGCTTCGCACTCATGCAAATTTGTCTAAGAAACAACTGCACATGAGTTTGTTGCTTTCAGTCAAACAAGCGCGCAACTCATGCATATCTATATTTCCCACCCTCGAGCCCACATGTGCAACTATATCAAGAACAACCACACATTATGTATGGGAAATTAGGTTATACCCACACACATATGTGTGGGTATTTCTCCTTTTCCCGTGCACTTGTGGGCCCCTACCCTTAAAATCCCCTGTAGGGCACTCTGTATAGTCCCTACCTACAAACTATGAATTTCAAAAAATGTGGGATGATAGGACCACTAACTTGTCTCTCGCCACTCCCGAATCGGTAGCCTCACACTCCCACAATATTTAAATCTCCTCACAGCTATCTCGTTAACTAAAAAACAATGACATGTACAAATGAGGTGGCATTGTGGGCCCACCAACCATATGTAGTTCCTTTTTTCACAATTTCCACACTCTGTTACAGGAGCACATAGCCTCCATTTTCCGATTTGTTCTCCGCCATGGGATCCTAATCTCGCCATCTACACATTCATAGTCCCTCGGTCATCATCTGCACTTGGCCCCATAGGAGAATTTTTCTCATGTCACATTTAGCTATGCATGCTCACTTTCAATTTTATCAAATATCTGTTATATGATCTTTCTCATCAGATATTTTTCACGTCGGTTATTTGGCTTTCATGTGTGCAGGTACTTGTTCCGCAAGATTACAAATGATTCAAGTATATGTTCAACACTGGCATGTCATTATTCCCTTTGTAAATCAATTGCATATCCCAGTCACACCCTTTGAAATTTACCTTTAGGGTCCTTACATCTGGCTCTACAGTACCTTTACCTCTGCCACATTTGGGTACTTTCAATAGATAGCACTCTCCCCCACATGAGTTTTCCCATTCGTAGTTCCCCTTGGAAACTGGAAACTCATGTTGATTTCACCCCCTAGGGAGGGGAGTCCTGATAGTATTATGCACTTCCGAGAATGAACCCCATACTTATTCTCACCATATTGCTAACCTCCCCAATGGACTCCTAGGTCATATCATCTCGGTTCTATTGAATGCACCTCTGCCGTTTCGTTATCCCTCCATCTCCTAATACATAAACCCACCCATGGGGCCCTCACCCTCCACCAGTTCTCTTTCAAAACTTGCGCTCTCCACGGGCCAAGCCATATTTCACTAGGACACTTGTTTATGTATCTGTATACTCAACCCAAATGATTCTTTATTTCTTTGGTAATTGTAAAAATCCTTTTGTTTCCAACATATACATAGCTTTTTTCATCGTCATCCTTGATGGCCTTCTTTTCCCTAGCAAATCAACCCATGTCTCCCTTGGTTGGGGTCTCCACTCTTTTTTCATCCTGACATCGTTCATGAACCCCAAGTATCCCAAGTCCATGTACCCATGATCTCTGAGTTTTTCCACTTTGTTAGCCTCTGAAACAGTTTAACCCCCTATCTAGTCATCCCCCTGACACTAGATCAAGTTTTACGGTTTCTACCAGTCATCCTTATAAAATTCCCCAACCAAGGGTAGTATTGAGTCTCATAGCATCTTGACTTCGTTCATGTTACCCATCAGTACCTGATATCATCTATTACTCAGTGGATTTCACGAATCCCTTTGCTTCTTGGAGTTGCATCTCCCTTCCTTTTGACATCAACACATTTTCCAGAAGGGAGGCAATATATTGACTCTCATTACCTTTTCAATGAGGAGTCTCGGATGACACAGAGAGAATCCCCATTGCTTTATGATTTCGTTGAGCCCCATAACATTCGACTTCAAAAAATCTCTCATGTTACGGTGGGTCTTACTATGTTAATATTGCAGTTGTTTCATACCAGTCGAACACCTCTGAATTTGTTAGGCCATCAATGTAATATACTAGATATAAAATGTATGTAGAACATAATTAAAATGCTAGAAATGGCAGAATAACAACAATATAACTAGAACATTCACCACAATAACACTGAAATGATATGCGAATAATAACAAAAATAACACTTTGAATTTGAAAGCAATGTTCACGGGCCTCTTCAAGGGGGAAACCTCCAGTTGAGCAGAGATCTATTACAATAATATCCAAATTAGGGTTATCATACCCTCGATTCCTATTTATACTAAAAAGAAGCATCTAGAGGAAGATCATTCTAGAAGCAGAAGCTTCTATTAGGTCTTCTTACATCCGCCTTATTCTATTTTATTGAAAGGCCTTATTAATATTGACCTTTATTACATCCAAATATATTGTTCTACCTATGTGAGGGTTAGGACCCTAACATGTACGCCCCCTTAAAAACAACATTTTCCCCAAGGCTTGAGATGAGGAAATTGTTGTAGAATGGTAGTTGGTTCCCAAGTGGCATCTGCTGGATTTGTATATTTCCACTGGACTAGCACTTCCTTAATGGTTCTCTGACATAGGAGACGCTCATGCTGGTCCAAAAATGCTTCTGGCTGTAGACAAATGGATCCTTCTTCAGCTAACTCTGGAAAGTTGGTTTGAATTTGTCACTTAGCTCCAATCACCTTCTTTAAGCATGAAACATGAAAAATAGGATGTAGCTTCAAATGGTTGGGAAAAGCTAATTGATAGGCTACTTGTCCCACACGCTTGAGAACGGTATAAGGACCATAAAATTTGGGCGCTAGCTTTTGACAATGGTTGTCCTTGAGGGAAGTTTGCTTGTAAGGTTGCAGTCGAAGTGATCCAGGTGGATCATCTCAAAATTTGATAGATTTAAAGTATTAAAAATTCAAATTAAAGCTTACCAAGTGGAATAGCTTGTCAGCAGCTTTCCGGTGACATTCGTTTCGGGAAAAACGACCTACAGATGACAAAGATATCAACAGTTGAAGTTTCGTCAAAGATGGTGAAAAATGGTTAGAAATGGTTTAAAAAAAATGTAATTTGGGGCTATGGGAATTGAACCTAAGACCTTAGGATAAGGCCACCATGACCCCATGGTTAGGCAAAAAGGGGGTGGTCAAGGGCTTATCCCTCAACCTTGCCAACACTGAGGCCCCCTTGGTATGTAAATGTTATTAAACCATGCCATATAACCAAAGTCCATATAATATAACCATTAAATCAACCATATGTTATAAACGCGGCGCCATATATCCAAACCATAAGCTCCAAACCATATAATACATGCCATATTGTAAACCATATAAATATAACATATGTTAAAACCAAATCGCGGCAAGCCAATCACATATGTGTGGGAGGAGAAGCCCGCAGGTTTGACCCTGAGACTTCCACCCCCTAACCACCACATCCACCAACGTGCCACCGCCATGAGATGTGGCAAGAGGTGGCAGATTAACCTTAAAAACTACCGATATTGGTGGGATTTGGGTAGGCACGTGGCCTATGGCCACGCCCCCCTTTTTGGGTTTTTCCAATTATTTAATGAGCCATGGGCACAGATCCCAAGGGGGAGTTTTGATGCAGGCAGAGACTGGCACGTAGCCCGAGGTGGTTTTGCACAATGATCGAGGTGGTTTTACACAATGACCGAGGTGGTTTTGCATAGTGACCGAGGTGGTTTTGCACACAACCCGAGGTGCATTTGCACGCATACCGAGGTGGTTTTTCACATAGATTGAGGTGGTTATGGATTTGCACGCATCCCGAGGTCATACGGACTGTACAGATCAAAGGCATATTTTGGGAATTGTGCCAAGAAGGGCATTCTGAGTCCAATTCTGAGTTATATTGAGTTTATACTCAAACGTCTCGGTTTTTCACAAGGATTACAGATCCAGCTTCAATTTTTGCATTCAGGCATCCAGACAAAAAAGTTCTCACAGAATCTTTCAGATACACAGAAAGGTATTCATGTTCATACTTAAAAGTCTCAGAATTTCATCTTGCAGTTGTTGTTGAAGTCTGTTACTATATATGACAGACAAAATTCAAAATTCACTTTGTAAGCATTTGAATACTTAATCTATCGGCCTTCCCATTTGGAAAGTGGCTTGAAGACATAGCCAGGGGGTCTGGTGAACTCCGTTACCAATTCTTGTTCATAGATGGTTTTCTTACATATTTATTTGCTTATGTCCTTGATGGATGTTCTTTAATTTTTCATTATAAAGGTGGTTAACAGTTAAAAAACTCACATGCAAATAATGGTTAAAGATATTGAATTTTAGATCAAGTTAAATTACAGATCAAGTTGGTATTAGAGCGAGGTTAACCATTACTTTGTGAGTTGATGTTAACAAGATCCAAGCTTCAGTGTGGTGAAGGAGAACTTGAAGAGTTTGATCCAGAGATTGGATCAAGAAGAGGAAGGATGTCTTCACCAAAAGGAGAAGAAGCAGCTTCTTCTATCCCTTCTGAATGGGAATTTATGAAAGCTTTCATGAGAATGCAAACGATGGTAGAGGAGATCTATCAAGATCGAAAGAAAGGTGAACAAGGTGGACCATCTCATATAGAAGATAAAAAATAAGGAGGTGGTGAGGAACCCCCTAAAACCCCACCAACTTCTCCATATTTTCTTGATGGTTCTATTCCTTCTCCATTTGAAAAACAAAAAACAAAAGTTGATCCTAATATGCCTCATTTAAAACTTGATATTAAGTTTGAATTACCTATGTATAATAAAGAGCTTAATTCTGAAAAAATGGACAATTGGATCCGTCAAATTGAAGTTTATTGTAGGATTCAAAATTTTACTGAAGATGATGTTAAAATTCAGTTAGCTTCTCTACGACTTGGAGGGACTGCTCTCATTTGGTGGGAGAGAATATCTCAAGAGGATCTCGCCACAAAAGGCAAAATCGTTTCCTCTTGGTATGAGTTCATTTCAGCACTTAAAAAACAATTTTATCCATTAGGGTATATGCAACAAGCTATGATGGATTGGCAGAATTTGAGGCAAAGTAAGAGACAAAGTGTGCAAGAATACACACAAGAATTTCGAAAAAGAGCATTGGTACTTGGTATACCTCTCTACACTCAGGAAACTCTTCTCAAATATATAGGAGGATTGCATAGTTATTTATGTCATATGATATTGATGTTTAATCCAACTAACCTTGATGAGGTATGTGTTCAAGCAACTCACATTGAGTCAAAAGGGAAGAGTGTCCATGATGTTTCTTCAGCTAAATCCGTCCAGGAAAAAGAAGGCAAGGAAAAGTGGAAACGTAAACATGCATCTACAATGAAGAAGGGCGATGAGAAACCTACATGCTCGCATTGTCAAAAGCAAGGGCATGAAGAGGCAAAGTGTTGGAAGCTACACCCAGAAATGAAACCGAAGTGGTTTAAGGATCGGAAGAGTAAGCAAACAGCCACGGTTATCGTTGAGGACCTTGGATCAGATTCCAAAGATGAAACAAAGATAACAATCGTAGGTGTTAAATGTAAATCTATTGTTGATAATGATTCTAACATTGGTTCTTCATGTGCTTCTACTTCTAAATATGATGACAATTCTAAGGATAGAAAGAGGCATGCATTGTTTCATATAAGAGTGATTACAAAACAAACAAAGGTCGACACACTCATAGATAGTGGATCTCAAGTTAATCTTATTTTAGAAGAAGTAGTTAAGCAATTGGGATTAACAAAAAAACCACACAAGAAACCTTATCCATTAGGTTGGGTATGAAAAGATAAAAGATTACAAGTAACATAACAATGTGATCTAAAGTTTGCAATTACATCTAAGTTTGTATATGAGGTTGAATTTGATGTGGTCCCACTAGATATCTGTGGAATTGTGTTGGGTAGTCCATACTTATATGATAGAAAAGCAATCTTCTATCGAGAACATAATCAATATCACTTGTTTAAAGAAGGAATTGAGTACATAGTGCATTCACATTCATTCAAAAATGATAAATCATTGGGCACTACACAACAATTAAAAAGGGTTGTTAATGCAAGTCGGAATTTGGCACTTGTGTCTATACAATGTAAGGAAAAAAAGAATATTAAGAATGAAAAGGAAGTGTCATTTCACTACAATGCATCTATTTTGGTTGATAGTGTTTCTATGGATAAAATTCATCATGGTTCGGGTACAATCTCTTTCACATGTTCAATGTTTATATTCAGCTTATTACTCATCAACAGTATGTGGTTGGCTCCGACAATGTTGAATGAAGATGTGATTAAGAATGTGATTAATGTACCTAACAATGTCAGTGCAATGTTGATTGTTGTATTGTTGAGTTAGATGTACAGGTTCCGGGAAGAATGGATAGGTGATATAGGACAAGTGAGACAAACATGTCCTCACTTATTTTCTGAATGATTTCATACTTTTTGTGGTCAAAAAGCTTTCCAGTGGGAAGGTTTGATCCAGGTGGATCATCTCAAAATTAGATAGAGTTAAAGTATTCAAAATGAAAAGTAAATCTTAAAAAGTGGAAGAACTCGTCAACATCTTTCCGATGACGTTTGTTTCGGGAAAAACGGCCTACAAATGACAAATATATCAACAGTTGAAGTTTCATCAAAGATGGTGAAAAATGGTTAGAAATGGTTAAAAAAAAATGTAATTTGGGGCTAAGGGAATTGAACCCAAGACCTTAGGATAAGGCCACCATGACCCCATGGTTAGGAAAAAAGGGGGTGGTCAAGGGCTTATCCCTCAACCTTTCCAACATCGAGGCCCCCTTGGTATGTAAATGTTATTAAACCATGCCATATAAACAAAGTCCATATAATATAACCATTAAATCAACCATATGTTATAAACACGCGATATATCCAAACCATAAGTGCCAAACCATATAATACATGCCATATTATAAACCATATAAATATAACATATGTTAAAACCAAATTTCACCAAACCAATCACATATGCATGGGAAGAGAATCCCGCAGGTTTGACCCCGGGACTTCCACCCCCTAACCACCACATCTACCAACGTGCCACCGCCATGAGACGTGGCAAGAGGTGGCAGATTAACCTTAAAAACTGTCGATATTGGTGGGATTTGGGTATGCACGTGGCCTATGGCCACGCCCCCCTTTTTGGGTTTTTCCCATTATTTAATGAGCCATGGGCACGGATCCCGAGGGGGAGTTTTGATGCAGGCAGAGACTAGCACGTAGCCCGAGGTGGTTTTGCACAGTGACTGAGGTGGTTTTGCATGCAGCCCAAGGTGAATTTTCATGTTGACCGAGGTGGTTTTTCATGTAGATCGAGGTGGTTCTGGATTTGCACGCATCCCGAGGCCGTACAGACTGTACAAATCAGAGGCAGATTTTGGGAATTCTGCCAAGAAGGGCATTCTGAGTCCAATTCTGAATTGTATCGAGTTTATACTCAAACGTATCAGTTTTTCACAAGGCTTACAGATCCAACTTCAGTTTTTTCATTCAGGAATCTAGACAGAAAAGTGCTCATGGAATCTTTCAGATACACATAAAGGTATTCATGTTCATACTGAAAAGTCTCAGAATTTCATCTTGCAACTTTTGTTGAAGTTTGTTACTGTATATGATAGACATAATTAAAAAGTCACTTTGTAAGCATTTGAATACTTAATCTATCGGGCTTCCCATTTGGAAAGTGGCCCAGAGACGTAGCCAAGGGGTCTGGTGAACTCCGTTACCAATTCTTGTTCATAGATGGTTTGCTTACATATTTATGTGCTTATGTGCTTGATGGATGTTCTTTAATTTTGTATTATAAAGGTGGTTAACAATTAAAAAACTCACATGCAAATAATCATTAAAGATCTTGAATTTTAGATCAAGTTAAATTACAGATCACGAAGAAACACCTGATCCCCTTCTGCAAATTGACGTTCAGAGCGAACTTGATCTGCTTGTTGCTTCATGCGATTATGTTCCATGAACAAATTCTCTTTGAGGGTACGGAGAATAGACTCTCGAGCTGTAAGTATTAGGTCAACCACCTGTACCTTCGAGGCACCTGGTAAGTATGAGAGAACTGAAGGTGGCTTTTGTCCATATACCACTTCAAAAGGAGTCATGCGTGTAGCTGTATGGTATGAAGTGTTGTACCACCATTCAACTAGGGGTAACCATTGAGCCCACTGATTTTTCTTTTCTAAGGCAAAACACCTCAAATATGTTTACAAACAATTGTTGACAACTTTCGTTTGGCCATCAGTCTGGGGATGATAAGTTGTGCTGAGATGCAATTCGACGCCTTGTATCTTGAACAGTTCTTGCCAAAAACATTTTTTGAAAGTTGGGTCGCGATGAGAAACAATAGAGTGCAGCATGCCATGAAGCTTGAAGACCTGATCCATCAAAATTTGAGCCACCGTGGATGCTGTAAATGGGTGTTGAAGGGCACATAAATGAGCATACTTGGAAAGGTGATCAACAACCACCATGATGACTGGTTTATTTCTCGATTTGGGTAAGTTGGTAATAAAATCCATAGATATATCCTTCCAAATAGCAGGTGGAATCGGCAGCGGTTGTAGTGTGCCCGGAGATTTGACTATTTCTCTCTTGTTGCATTGACACACATCACATTCAATGACAAAATTACGAATGTCTTGTTTCATACCATCTCAGAAAAAGGAATGTTTGACCCTGTCATAGGTTTTGGTGGACCCGGAGTGCCCTACTATGGGTGTAGCATGAAGCTCAGAAAGTATCGTGGATTTAAGCTTTGATTGTTTACTTAAATACAAACGACCTTTGTATCGAAGTTCATCATGGAGCCAAGAGTACTCTGGGGAAGCTGGAGAATTGCACTACAATTGTTGGATCAACTGCGAACTTTTGGGATCTTGTAGCCATTCCTGGCGAACGGCTTGGAGCCAATCTGGTACAATGAATGAAAGAGAAAAAAGGGATCCTTCATCTTCATATTTTTGGGAAAGTGCATCCACAACCACATTGTCTTTGCCTTTCTTGTAAATGATCTCATAATCATATACAAAGAGCTTAGTCACCCACTTTTGTTGTTCTGGAGAGGAAATGTGTTGTTCCAGAAAATACTTGAGGCTTTGATAGTTTGTCTTAATTTGGAAACATTTCCCCAATAGATAAGGGTGCCACAGATCAACGACATGCAGAATAGCCAACATTTCCTTTTCATAGATGGATTTACCCAGATTTATTTCAGATAGTTTCTTGCTGGTAAAGGCCAAAGGTCGAACCTCTTGCATAAGGACAACACCAACTATTTTCCCTGGGGCATCACATTCCAACACAAAGGTCTTTTTGAAATCGGGAAGGGTGAGGACTGGAGTGGTGCACATGGCCATCTTCAAGGTTTGAAAAGATTGAGCAACGGCTGGAGTCCAAGTGAAAGAGTTCTTTTCGAGGAGAGTTGTGAGAGCTACTGCAATCTTCCCATAATTCTCTACAAACTTTCGATAATACCCTGTTAAGCCCAGAAATCCATGCAAGCTCTTAAGAGTCTTTGGGTGAGGCCATTCTTGCATAGCTTCAATATTTTTAGGATCCACTCTGACACCTTCCTTGCCAACTAGATGATCCAAGTATTCTACTTTTGAGGCACCAAAAGAACATTTAGAATGTTTCAGGAAAAGTTGGTGTTGAGAGAGTAGTTGGAGAACTCGATCCACATGAGCAAGATGGTCTATCCAGGTTTTTCTATAGATGAGGATATCATCAAAGAAAACTAGGACAAAATGGCGGAGAAAAGGATGGAGGACATGATTCATGAGGCTTTGGAAGGTGGAGGGCGCATTACAAAGCCAAAGGGCATGACAAAAAACTCATAGTGGCCCTCATGAGTTCTAAAGGAAGTCTTGGGAATGTCTTGCTCTTTCATACGTATCTGGTGGTAACTTGAACGAAGATCCAGTTTAGTGAAGAATTGGGCGCCGCTCAATTCATCCAGGAGGTCATCAATGAAAGGAATGGGGAATTTGTCTTTGTTGGTAAGTTTTTTGAGGGCACAGAAGTCATGACACATTCACCAAGAACCTTCTTTCTTCAGGACCATGACCATAGGAGAAGAGTAGGGGCTTGTACTAGGGTGGATAACGCCTGCATTAAGGAGTTCCTGGACCATTTTCTCAATTTCATTTTTTTGGGAGAAGGGGTGATGATACAGATCAATATTGGGAGGAAGTCTTCCAGGTATAAGGGGAATGGAATGATGATCATGAACACCATGGGAAGGAGGGAGGCCTTGGAGGGTGGAAAAGACCAATGGATGTTTAGAAAGGATGGCTTGGAGGTCTTGAGGGACCAAGGGTGTCTATGTTGCTTGTATGGCATGGAGTTGGGCGATAACACCAGAATGACCTTTTTTGAGAAGCTTTTCCATGCGATGGGAACTAATGATCTCAGGTGAACTGGTGGTGATGCCTTGGAACTTATGTTGGTGGCCCTCCCGGTCGAATTGCATGGTTAAGTCTTTAAAATCCATGAGAATGGGCCCCAAATTCCTTAGCTAGTCTGCACCTAACACAATGTCACAACCTCCCATGTTGATAGAAAACATATGGGATTTCAGGTGGTAGTCACCAATTTGGAGACGCACATTTTCACAACACCCTCCACATTTCATGGAGCCACCATTGGCAATCATGATTTGGAAATTATTGACGGCATGGATGTAGCAATGAGTTTCTTGGGAAATGCGACGATGAATAAAATTAAGGGTGTTTCCACTATCAACCAGAATGATGACCTTCCGATGCTTGATGTAATCGATTAGCTTGAGTGTTTGGGGAGAAAAGAAGCTAGTGAGAGCATTGAGGGAAATGACTGGTTCTACTTCGAGAAGGTCTGAGGGAGGGTTTTTGTTAGTGGATTTAGGTGACTCAGACACAAGGGGAGTTTCTACATCATTTTCCGAAATATTCTCGGAGATGGCCATAAAGATATTTTGTTCTTTACACTTGTGGCCCAGGAAATATTTGTCATCACAGTTATAACAAAGGCCTTTGAGTTGGCATTCAGCCATTTTATCCCTGGTCAATTTTTGGATCTTTAATGGAGCAGAGGGAGTAGTGGGATTTACTGGTTTAGGGAAAGGGATAAAGGAGGGTTTTCAGTTTTGCTTCTTTATCTCTTTTAGTAGCCTCCACCCAACTCTGAGGCCGAGCCATGAGGACATGGGCCCAAATATCATCCTTGAGGCCGTTGATAAAACACTCTCGAAAAAAGGCATCAGACATGCCCTCTGTTCTAAAAGCCAGGCACTCAAAGGCAGCTATAAATTCTTCCATTGTTCCTACTTGCTCCAACTTTGTCAAATGGCCCAAATGGTTGGTGTCAGTGTCAAAGCATTCATAAAGCTCTGTCACAAAGTGTGTCCAATAAATATACCCTTGACGAGAATTTTTTCTCCATTGCCACTATTGCCAATGTTCTTGATCTAGATGGAGAACACCATAACGGAGTTTGGCCAAGTCATATGAAATTTGTTAAGGTCCTAACCCGCACATAGGTAGATCAATGTATTTGGATGTAATAAAGGTCAATATTAATAAGACCTTTCAATAAAATAGAATAAGGTGGATGTAAGAAGACCTAATAGAAGCTTCCACTTCTAGAAGGATCTTC
>ML841062.1:25660-41123 GCA_009831015.1 Picea engelmannii
CTGATTCAAAGTGTTATTTCTGTTGCTATTTCGTATATCATTTCTGTGTATTGTGAAGATTATGCTAGATATTTTACTGTTATTCTGTCATTTCTAGCATTTCGTTTCTGTTCTGCATATTTTATATATCTGGTATCTTGCAAAATTCCATATAAAGAGAAATAATGTTCCATTTGGGTTACCCAACCAGTGGGGTCTGAGCCATCAAATTTGGTCACATCCACCCGCAGAAGGCGTAGGTCACATTGAAAGTGATGGTTCTAAAAGTTATGGGAATGAGAGGAATGGTCATCATTAGTATGTGGGGGTGAGGAAGAGGAAGGGTTATCTATAGGGATATACAGTTTGGTGAAGAGTGTCGAAAAGAATGATTCAATATGGGTGGTGAGGTCTTGTTTGATTTCCTCTCTTGAGGACTGCATGGTTGTATTGATGGTGGCAACATTGGCACTAAGTTGTTTTACTTCTTGTTGGGTCTCAATGAGACCATATTGCAAGGTGTTGAAGTGAGCTTCCAAGTCTTGGCTACAGGCATGGGCCATGAGGATGGGGGAACTAAAAAGGGGCAGGTGGGGTCAAATTTTTTTCCGAAAAATGGCATGGATGAATGTGATAAGGGAGAAGAGATGAATCCAATGGAATAGGTCTCAAATAATGGTGAAGCATTTTCCAGACTTTTTTTTTTGTTTTTACACGTGCGGAGTTAGACTCCGGTCTGAAGAATACTGAAGAGATGAAATTCCCAAACTCTTAACCAGAAATAAATGTGTATTTACTTGGCAACCTGAACACAGTTGCATGGAAATAGATCTTGTCTTTTTTAATTTGTTTATGTTTATTTCCCCAAGGGTTAGTTATTAGAGGGTTCTACAGACAAGGGTTTTCCCTGTGCTATAACTCTCTGATATACGTGCGGGGTCCAACAGTATTACTCGGCCCAATATCTCAGGGCACTAACTAAGGAGGATAGATCGTACCCTTAAGTGTACTACCCGACTACCCAGGTACTAGAGAGTATCTTCCCGAGTGCTATTCTCGGTGACACTATAGCAGTCAGGCGACCGATTGGTTTATCTAAAGAGGGATTTCAGGTAATCTAGGTTGATCCGTACACATGTGTTGTCTAATGCGCTACCACTCGAAGGGGTACCAACAGGGGTTACAAGGGTGGCCAACAGATGTGTGCTTAAGTACCACTTGTATTTCCTATGTGTATCAATCCCTCAACCGCGGGTTTATGCGCGTAACGACAGATCTCTATGGCTTAAAGACGTCGTAATACGTCTCTACACTGGAAAAAAAAATTAATCCACACTTTCTGCCGAGGAAAGTGCTCTGATACCACTTGTAATATACCAGATATAAAATGTATGCAGAACATAAATAAAATGCTAGAAATGAAAGAATAACAACAATATAACTAGAACATTCAGCACAATAGCACTGAAATGATATGAGAATAATAACATAAATAGCACTTTGAATCTGAAAGAAATGTTCACGGGCCTCTTCAAGGGGGAAACCTCTAGTTGAGCAGAGCTCTATTACAATAATATCCAAGTTAGGGTTCTCATACCCTCGACTCCTATTTATACTAAAAAGAAGCATCTAGAGGAAGATACTTCTAGAAGTGGAAGCTTCTATTAGGTCTTCTTACATCCACCTTATTCTATTTTATTGAAAGGCCTTATTAATATTGACCTTTATTACATCTGAATATATTGTTATACCTATGTGCGGGTTAGGACCCTAACAATCAATGCCTATGAGTCATCGACAATTCTTACAGCCATCCTTGCCTCACTTTAGAATCTGTTCACCATTCAGAACTATCATCTACCATTATCAATCGCCCCCGAGGGTGCTGCAGTTATATACATCACCATACATCTTCAGTTATAGTCTCACATTTTGGTGTCATGAGACAAGCATGGGGCATGCCCACCTCATTTGTACACATATTTTTTTTTATCCCTAGAGAAAGGTTTGGGCCCCACAACTTTCCCTCTCCCTCCGACGGATCGCTCTTGCAGTTCCTCTCTTCACTCTTCCTTACAATGGCACTCTCAAAAAAATCAACATTGATGTATTTCGGCTATATGTATGCTCCTAACCTCACACATCAGGGGTCATTTGTTATCACTGAAAAATAATCTGCAACATTGCACACAATGGTTGAAGAAACACATCAATTCCAACAACAATTTGTCCACCTACAACACCAAATTCCATCAAAAGGAAAAAAACTATACAATTGGGTTAAAAATCAAAGTGCGCAAATTCACCATAGGAAGAGTGCACATAGTGTGTATCATGCATAGGCCAACACAACCCTCAACGTGCACTATGCACAAAATGCGCAAATGTCTATGAGAAAATATGCACAATTCTATGAACGATGCATTTATGGATCTTGTCAGCCACTCAACCACTTCTAGTTTGACCCCCAACACGATTTGACACTCATATCTGAGTCAAATCTAGCTTGGAGGATGGTCAAGGGATAGAGGGTTCCCTAAAAGGACCCTTGTTCACACTATGAACCGATTACATTTTTCCATGAATGGATTCTATAAATAAGAGCCATGGGTGTGCTAAGAAACCAAGATCTTCAAGGTATTGTTATGCTGCAAGAATTCTTCCTTGAGAATATTGTTTTCTCTTTGAATCCTTCAAGCACCATTGCAATGGGCCATTCCACTCACCTCTTGAGGGAATATGCATTGTTTTTCTTCACCATTTTTCATTTCTTCCATTGTAAGGAGAAAAGAGATCTCAATTAGGGAATTCAAGAGCCCTCCCAAGGAGGAAGAGGGGACTCATAAGTCCCTGCCTTTCTCTACAATATTTTTCCTACTAATCTATTGATTCATTAGTAGAAATATGTTGGTCATTGTTTGATTTTCATGGTTCTAAGTTTCTCAAGCTTTCTAACATTTATTTCTTAGTAGTTTTTAGTTTTATTTATTTGTTTTCATATTTTTTTGGTTTATCTAACCCACTCCAAAAAATTTGTCTTGTTTAGCAAGATTATCTAAACAAAACCAACACAACAAGGGGTTCCCATACCCAAACTGTCAGCTCTTTTGTTTAATCTTCTGCTTGATTTTGATGGCATATCGATAGGCCACACCCAAGGATGAGATGTTCATAAAATCCATTTATTTTTGGATGTATCTATGCATATCGTCGTCGTACTTGAGCACCATATGTCTCTCAAAATATTTGATACCCAAATTGGTGCACAAGGTATGGAAGACATTAGTGAACTCTGGCATTGTTTGGTCTCTTTCCTGCCGTAGTGTATACAAGTCATCATAACTTCCAAAAGGGTACTATTGTTCCTTAATAAAATCCCTGAAGGAACCCCAAGTGGGTGCAACTGCAAATAATGTTGATCCCTCTATTTCCTTTTTCTCACAGAAAGTCTCCCACCAATATTTTACATGGGGACGACCTTGAGGAGCGCAAATGTAATCTTTTCTCTATCGGAAAAGTTGTGGATAGAAAAATACCCTTCTAGAAGGTTTAACCATTTATCTATGACATCCACATATATTTGAAATTCAAATATAGGAATATTAAATCTGATCTATACCTTGAAGGGAGTGACACCTCCGCTTGAGGTGGATGCGCCACTTTTCGGCAACCGTCGAAGGATTTGTGCAAATATGTCCATCATCTCGTTCCTCTGTCGTTTAAGGGATTCCTTGAGAAACATTTTGAAAGAATATCCTATCCCGTCGTCTTTATTTTCACCAAACATGGATGGTTTTTTGGGCATGCGAGAGTAGTTTTCCTCTAGAGAAACATGCTCGAGACCCAACTCTCTATACCCTGACCACGTCGGGGACTTGCACTAAAAAACAACAAGGAGTAGACTGCTCTGATACCATTGATCAATATTTATGAGAAAAACGAAATGAAAACACATATTTGTAATGTTAACACAGAGACACAGTGAAAAATAATAGAGATATAGTAAAACTTGACTTCTATTAAATATGTTGAAAACTATAAAATGCAGACTGAAAACAAGCTTGCTAGAACGGTGGCAACTTATCTTTGAGACGAGATGAGACGAATATGGTCATTCGCAAGAATATGAGTAAAATGAGGATCTAAAGACATTTTTACAATAAACATGAATTCCAAAGCCCTAGATATCTAAAAACCTAACTCTAGGAAATGAAGCGCCAAAAGTCATGTGGGCCCCATTCGGGTAAGTTAGTACATAAACTTCCCGGGGTCGTAATTTTTGCATACAATCTTCGTTTAGGTTGCACAATATCTCGTTGGAAAGGTATTGATGAGGAGATTCATTTAGGGGTATAAGTAAGAGCCCGTAGGAAATTATTGAGTAACCAAATCATGAAATAACATCATTTATTCCCTCAAAATAGCCTCGAAAGTTTGGGACCTAAAAAACTGCTAAAAATAGTAAGTTGCCAAAAAACTATTTTGAGCCAGTTGAAAAAGGTGGGTCTAAACTGAGATCCTCCTAGATCAGTTGTGAATCATAGAGAGATGATAATGCAATTCCATTTTTCCCTTAACTCTATTACCATTTTTATTAGTAACCCCTTGAAATTATTTTTTAATGTTCCCCCTGTGAGGAACTATATCTAGTCATTTGAATTTAGGGTTTTGGGAACTATGGTGCCTCCATGTAGTAGCCTTGAAACATGGTGTACCATTCATATGGTGATTCCCACTAGATATTCCAACCACAAATTTCCATAGTTATATTGACTAACCAAACATTTTTTTGCTTCTTCCTTCCATCCCCCAAACTCTACAACTTGCAAGGCCCCAAGGAAATGGAGAATGTCGACTTTCTCAAGGAATTTCATTTTCTTTTAAAAACTCCAACCTCCATGGCCCATTCAATGAAGTTTTCCAATGTTTGGCCCAATCGATCTTTTCCATTTTTTCACCACATATATTATGCATGCAGACTTCCAACTCTATTGCGATGGCTCTATCAAATTTAGCCTTTGTTCTTGGCTCAACAAAAAAATCTTGGTCCCAACCTCTCATTCTTAGCATGGCTACATTTTGTTGTTGGTAGGAATGAACGTCTAGTTTGTGAGGTTCATGGGTCAAGTGCTTGGCTATGAAATTGGTTCTATGAGTGCTCTAATTCTCGAGAGTGAATAGTAAGAAACAAAGTCATATGTGTATTCTATGTTGGCATAGGGGCAGACCTAGGGTTCGACTCCAAGAGAACACTAAAAATCCCTAACTACTAGCCCTTTCGGCAGCACCTGCGAAGCAGATGTAGTCTCACCCGAAGCAGTTATGAGGGGGTTGCAGGACAGAGATGTCTACAACCAAAGGGAAGATCAAGTGGATTTAACTCAAGAACAACAAAACATTCATATATCACTTATCATCATAGATCTATTCTGCACATCTACTTATCATATCTAAAACAGTAATGAAATCACAATATATCAATGACAAAGATAAAATACCAATCACATACAACACAATATGTACATGGTTCACCCTCTCTCTAGAGCTACGTCCACAGAACCGTGCTATAATATATTAAGGTAAAGCATACAGTTCTTATCTGTGCTCTTAGCTAGCAAATCTTCTTTCTTCTCCTCTCTTTCTCTCCCCTCCCTACGCACCTAGTTGCAGGGTTGATCTTCGCACCTAGCTGAATATCTTACAATACGAGAAGGATCTCACTCTTAGCACTTCTCTCTCACATAACAACAATCACTCATGACAACAATACCACTAGATTGACAATAATATCATACCAACCTAAACTAGGTCCTTATGACCTTTATTTATACCTCTTAGGTAGAAACTTCGGTGTCCAAAACCCTAGATACCAAAACCCTAGGTCAACTTGACCCATATTTGTAGGGATTCGCTAGCCTGTCTTTCCTTCCTTCTCACGCAGTGCTCCAAATAATCTAACGATGGCTTTTCCTGCTTGATGAATTATCCACAATCCTTCTTTATTTCTGATCTTTCATCCTCGATCTCCTCGTTCAATGACTTACTTCGCTCCGTCTTTTCTGCTCTTTTGCTCACTTCAACCCAGTAACAGTTACTTTGTATTCCATGAAGTTTTCATTCTCCCTTTTCTTCCTTGATCTTCGCTTGCTTCCATAACCAAGGGCCAACAAGCCCCCAACACTCACATGTGACTTGTCATGAGGCACTTCAGATCTGAGCTTCCTGTTTTACTTCGACTCCAAACTGCACAGTGCAACCTCTACTTTCTGCTCGATGCCTCGTCTTTTCCCTTGTGCATATTGTCTTTTTTGTGTCTGGTACCCAATTTCAACTGCACCTGGTACATAGATCCTTTTCGTCTTGCGTTTACTGAGAGCTGCGAGGTAGTTGGTTGTCATAGTACAACTTCAGTCAGCTCCCATTCACCAAACCTTCCTTCCACTCTCTATTCAACATGTTCAATTGTGCAGCGCCTCCCTCTGTAACATAAGTGATCTCGTATGGCCCTAGCCAATGCATTTTGAACTTCCCATGATGTTTTATGAACTTGTTGTCATATACCAGTACTAGATCACCTTGTTTGAATTCCTTCTTCTTGATGTGCCTGTCATGATAGGCCTTCTCTCTTTCCTTCTGAACCTGCTAATGGAATCCTACAATGAATCTATCTTCCTCTAGTTCAACCAGTTGTGCAAGCCTCTCTTGAAAAATGACTAGGTCATCCATATTTGTAAAGACAACAATTCTTAGGCTTGATACCAAATATTCCATTGGAACAAAAACTTCGATACCATAAACCAATTTGAAAGGGGTCTGCATTGTCAGCTTCTTGCAACTGGTTCTATAGGCCCATAATATTGTTGGTACTCTTAGATTGCAATCATCCCTGTTCACACTGCAAATCTTCATGAGTGTTGTCTCCAAGATCTTGTTGAATGCTTCAATTGTCCCATCTGCTTGTGGATGATAAGGTGTACTCTTCTGATGGTGGACTACAAATTCTTCAGTCAAGGCTTCAACTGTCTTATTAATTAAATGTGTACCTTGATCACTCATAAGGATATTTGGGCATTCAAAACTGGTTATGATGTCATCAAATATGAAGCGCACAGCTATAGTTTCTCTACATTCCTTAACTACTCTTGTTTCAACCCATCTATTCAAGTAATTTATCGCATTAATTATGTACCTTGCTCATGTGTGCTTTCCTGGTGGGTTTATAGGTCCTGCGAAGTCAATGGATCATTTTTCGAATGTTTGTAGGGTCATCTATGGTGCTAATGGAATTTCATCTCTTATGAATGGTTTCCCAACTCTTTGGCATACATTGCAGGCTTTGGAGTAGTCTTTAGCATCTCTATGTAAGGTAGGCCACCAAAGGCCAACTCTCAGAACCTTCTGCGTAGTTTCTTTTCCTGCATAATGTCCTCCTGCGATGCCTTCATGATATTCTGCAAGGATCAGCGGTTGTTCTACCTCCATAACACACCTTCTCAATATCTCATCAGATCCCATATTGTATAGATGTCCAACTATAAGTGAAAAGTGTGCAACACGCACTACTAGTTGTTTCTTCTGAGGAATTGTGTACTCACTAGGTGCCATTCTCGTTGACAGGAACTAGACTATCTCTGCGAAGTGGTCATCGATCTTTCTAATGGACAATAGTTGTGCATCCGGTAGTGTATCCTCCAAACTGGTTAGCTCTTCGCCATGTTCCAACCTTGACAAGTGGGTAGGGCCTTTGTTCATTCTCCCTGGATTTACTATGATCTCAAAATCATATTCTTGAAACAACAGAATCCATCTGTATATCCTTCCCCTCAACACTGGCTTGTTGAATAGGTATTTCAGTGCGGAGTGGTCAGTAAACATTTTAAAGTGTCCTACCAACAAGTAGTGGAGGAACTTCTGCAGCGCATACACCATGGCTAACCCTTCTCGCTCAGTGGTGGTGTAATTAATTTCAGCAGTTGATAGCTTCCTGCTAGCAAAGGCTAATGGGTGGTCAATGTATCATGTTTCTAGTTGTGTTAACACAACTCCTAAAGAGATGGAAGACGCATTAAAATGCACATGAAACTCCTTGGTCCAATCTGGGAAAACCAGAATGGGCGCAATAACCATTTTCTATTTCAGTGTGTCGAAGCTCTGTTGGCATTCTTTTGTCCATCTAAACTGACAATCCTTCTTCAACATATTATCCATGGGTGTTGTAATCTGAGCATATCCTTTAATGAACTTCCTGTAGTAGCCTGTGTGTCCCAACGTAGTGCACAACTGTTTGACTATCGTAGGGGGGAGTAGATCAACTATAATGGAAATCTTGGATGGATCTACCAGAAATCCCTGCTTACATACAATATGTCCTAACAGAACTCCAAATGGTGAAAAGAAAATACATTTATTTAGGTTCAAGGAAATTTAACATTGCCTGCATTTATCCAACATTAGCCTTAGACATTCAATATGATTCTTCAATAAACTAAAAACAGTCCAATCATCAAAATATTCTTCTAAAACTTTATGCAGAAATTCCTTGAATTCTTCTACCACCACCCTACAAAAGATAGCTGGGGCATTATTCAATCTGAATGGCATTACTATGTATTGTTAGGATCCCCATTCTATTGCAAATGTGGTCTTGTGGCGATATTCCTTGGTAATCTAAATCTGATGGTATCTTGAAAATCCATCTGTAAAAGAATATACCTCTTGGCCTCCCACATTATCTAACACTTTGTCAGTGAATGGTGTAGGGAAGCGTCATGCAAACAGGCATCATTCAAATTTATGAAGTCTACACATATCCTGATATCTCCTGTCTTCTTGTCTTGCACCACCATAGGGATAATCCACTCTGACTCTTCGATAGGTTATATGATTCCTGCTTCCAGCATTATGTCAAGATCAATCTTCACTTTCTCCTTATATTTAGGGTTCAGTCTGCAAGGTCTCTGTTTAAATGGTCTTGCATCTGTCTTTAAAGGAATCCTCATCTCTCCCATAGGCCCTTTAATGCCTTTCATATCAGTGAACTTGGCTGGAAACAAGTCCTAATATTCATGCAGTAACTCTATAATTTTGTCAATGGTGGAAACATCCCAATAATCTCCAACATTTGCAAACTTTGGTGTCTTCTCTATTCCAATATTGACTTTCTTAATATTGATTGATTGTCCAATGAATAGAATCTCAACTCCTAGTCCTTCCACATCTCTCTGACCTTATGTTTCTGCGATGTTCACCTTCCTAGGATCATCGTCTTCATCAACATTGATGTTGTAACAACCTTTCAATTTCTAGAGAGGCGCAGTCCATTCGTCCTCTTCTTGTTCCAAAGGAAGGCTAGATGCCTCCTCAAATACTTTATGTCTCACAATCTATAATTCTTGATCTACTAAAGGATATTGACTTTCAAATAAGAAGGTAGTTACAAAGTTCTGAGTCATACCTTTCCAGTCTATAGTGATGGGGCACAACTCTGCTTGGAGGTACCAGTTGATAGGCATTGTGTCCAGCGTGTTAATGAATTTGTGTACCCTTTGTTCATGCGGAATGTCACTCCAGACCTCTTCGCAGCTTCGCACATGGTCTTTATGGTATATTTGACCTGTGTACCGAACTTCGCAGCCTTCCACTTGTGTTGATAACCGCGCTGTCATCAAGGTACAACACTGTATCCAATCTGTAATGTTACTTTTGTGTGCCCCCCACCATCTTGTTGGGGTTGCTCTCAGGGCCTCATGCATTGCCAATAATCTTTGTTGTATTGGTACACTTGCTTCAAATTCTGACAAGAAGGTTTCTAAAAGATTCATACCATCAAAGGTGGGTAAGTTTCTTACTATTGTGCCAATCCAGTGAACTTCTCTGGTTAATATAGCACATATTCTTGTAGATACTTCATACATCTTATTCTGTCAGTTCTACAGTGCTTCTTCTGAGTCAAATGAACATATGCTATCACTTCGCCAGCTTAAGTTTCCATCGGTTGTAGGATTAATGTAGTCCTGATGTCTGGCTATGAGCTTGTATATATTTTCTAGTGCATATGTGTGGTCTTCTTCTCTGATAGGTTATGTGTATCACTGACATTCATCTATATCTAAAGGTGAAATGAACCTAAGACCATCTCTTTCAAAATTCATACGTCTTTTCTTTAAATCAACCACAGTGAAATTATTGAAATCCCAATCAATTCCTAACAACGTGCGGTAAGGACAACTATCATCAACTATCTCAATTACCTCAATATCTGAAAATTTTCTTACTCCATCAATGTCCATAGGACATGTTCTAATTTTCCAAAAGGGCTTATAGATTGCTGATTAGCCATCCTAATCCTGATAGGGGAATAGATAAACTTTGTTTTTCCCATAAACACCCAAGTTTTCTTCGTCATGACATTAACCTCTGACCCTAAGTCAAGGACTACATAATATATCTCATACTCTCTTATTTGAGCATTCAAATGTAATTCCTTATTTGTCATTATCTTCTTACTGATTTGGTGTACTACCCTATTCAGTAAGGGGTCTATCTTTCCTATATCATATTGTCTGATTAGATTTTGTAACTCTTGTACAACTCTTTCATCCTGAATCAACTTAATGCAAGTATACAAAAATTCCATGAGTTTGCTTACCTCTTTTCCTTCTTTTGGCGAAGCAGACTGATCAAATGCCAGAGGCATTCCATATTCTCTCACTTCTGGTCTTGTCTTCGATGAAGAGCCTTTGTATCCTCTGAATTCTTTTCTGGCTTCCTCAAATATTTGTCTTTCTTTCTTTGCATCAAAGGTTTGGGTTTTCTCTGCAACTTTCCTAATTCCTAAATCTTTTGTAGTCTTCCCTTGGGTCATTCTGTCATCTCCTGTAATAGTATCTCCTCTGGTTATAACAACGACTCTAGGGCCTTCTCCATGAGGCTCAACATATATCAGTTTCACTTGCGGGTTTTTCCAAGGTCCTCGTCTTTCCTGAAGCTTAGCTAGCAATATAGGAAAATATTCTATAACATGGTCAAACGAGCTGCAGTAGCTACAAGTAGTAAAAGGGTTATGGAAATCCCTTGCGAGGTGTCTTGGTTGTGTGTAGTTATAACATATTATCTGTCCTCGGCCTCGACCCATTCCTCCTCCTCGTCATCTACCTTTGAATTGACCGTGAGGATTGAAGTTGCCTCTCCTAGGAGAGTCATATTGCGTAGTGTTTCCTTCTTGTTGTACTTCACCTTGAATATTTTATATGTCTCTTGAACTTTCATGCATGAGATCGTAAGCCCTATAATCTCTATCATCATGTCCTACAGACTTACAAAATGTACAATACAAATTTCTATGTGTCTGAACATACTTTTGCATGTAGTATCACTCACCAGGGCGATGTCTATTTCTGCATACCTCACACCAAGGTAAGGTGACTTGCTTCAAAGGGCTCAAATATCTAGAAGATAAGTACTCATTGAATAGGGGACGGTGTTCCTTTCCATGGCCTTCTGATATGCATTTGACACACCAGATGTCTTCTCTTTTATCTTTTCCCTTGTCTTTATTCATATCTTCGACTTGCAAAGACAAACTAGTTAGCTAACTCAAGATATGACTCATACCTAAGATGGATTCTCCCATGGGGGTTGATTCTAACTTCATGGCGATATCCAGTGCCTCATACTGCAAAGAAATATTTTGTTGCATCAGGGGAACTCTGATGTGTTGTAAGAGGGAACAAATGAACCATTCTTTGTTCTATTCATCCGGGATCTGAAAATTCAATCGACCTATTAACGTTTTGAATCTATGGTCGAATTACCAAACAGGTTCGGCCACCTTCTTCTTGATCTCTTTCAACTCTGTGATACATTGTGACTCTGACTTGGGTTTCTTGAACTCTGCAATCAATGCATTCTTAATATGATTTAGTGGCTTAGGATGTGCAAGTCCTTGGACAAGCTTCATGTACCATCTTAGTGCACGATCCCTTAGAGTCAAACTAAACTGGGTTCTTTTGACAGTGTCGTCAGTGACATTTTTAATATTCTATACGGCTTCACATAGGAACTAGTGTTGATCAGGATCTTCAGATCTATCTCCCCTAAAGATAGGAAGCCTCATATCATCTACCATAGATCTTCCTAGAGTCTCTGATTGAGTATGTGGTGGATTACTAGTGACAGTTCTCTCGGTACTTTGGTGGCTGGGATTACTCTGATTTCTTAATACTACTGAATCAACAAGAGGGATAACAATACTTACTTCAATGGTCTGCGTAGTTCCTGAAGTTTTAGGTTCTCCCTGGTGAATCTCTCTAGCATTCCCTTCCTTTGTCCCAGCATGTTCTAAATTCTCCTCATCTGTATGTTATGCCTCTTCTCCACTATAGAAACCTTCATCCCCGTAGTTCTTCTTAAACAGGTTTGCAAGGTTAAATTCTCGGAACACTCTCCCACTGTGCGTATGTCCAGCTTCTATGTCGCTATCGCTATCCGAATTCTTCAACATTATCCTTTCTAGATCTAACCAATATACTGTAAATTTGAGATGTTCTTCTCATGTAAAAACATCTTGAGTCTCAACTTCAGGAATTGCAAAAATTTTCCTATGGGTCCCTTGACGAAGTATCTCTCATCTTGGTTGTATGATTCTACTATGTCAACAACAAAATATGTGATGTACCCTCCAATGGTGCTATCAAACCAGTGATCTACTACTCGTGATAAAACATTATCAACTCTTTTGACCTTCTTGATCAGCTCCAATGTCCAAACCACAGGAGGTCTAGATCAGATCTCGAACTATGTATCCGCTAATCTAGCTAGCCACTCGCATAGCTCCTGGTGAATCCCCCCAAAGAAATTTTTTTGTATATCAATAAAGATATAGTTCTCCAACCTATCCTCTGAAATAAGATTAGGGTTCTTGTTCTGGGCTTCATCGAAGTCCTTTTCTTGATCTTGTATCCACTTTTGAGCCTCTGTCTTCGATGGAAACCACCTTTACATTCCCTCAAGAAGATTCATGTCCCAGCAACGGAACCATTTGTTGGCACAGGGGCAAAACCAAAGTTCGGTTCCAAGAGCACACCAAAAATCCCTAACTACTAGCCCTTTCGACAACACCTGCGAAGCAGATGCAGTCTCACTTGAAGCAGTTATGAGGGGGTTGCAGGACATAGATGTCTACAACCAAACAGAAGATCAAGTGGATTTAACTCAAGAATAACACAGCATTCATATATCACTTATCAACTTAGATCTATTCTTCACATCTACTTATCAGATATGAATAAGTAATGCAATCACTATATATCAATGACAGAGATAAAATACCAATCACACATAACACAAGGTGTACGTGGTTCACCCTCTCTCTAGGGATAAATCCACATAACTATGCTATAATATATTAAGGTAAAGAATACACTTCTTGTCTACGCTCTTAGCTAGCAGATCTTATTTCTTCTCCTCTCTTTCTCTCCCCTCCCTACGCACCCAGCTGAAGATATTACAATACTAGAAGTCTCTCACTCTTATCACTTCTCTCTCACACAACAACAATCACTCATGACATCAATACCACTAGATTGACAATAATATCATACCAACCCAAACTAGGTCCTTATGAACTTTATTTATACATTACAATAGCTCACCGACATCCTTAGGCCGAAACCTAGGTGTCCAAAACCCTAGATACCAAAACCCAAGGTGTCTAAAACTCTAGGTCAACTTCACCCTTATTTTCATCACTTCACCAGCCTGCCTTCCCTTCCTTCTCGCGCGGTGCTCCAAAGCATCTAACAATGGATTTTCCCTCTTGTTGACTTGTCCACGATCCTTCTTTCTTGCTGATCTGTCATCCTTGATATCCTCATTCAACGACTTACTTCGCTCCGTATTTTCTTCTCTTTTCCTCACTTCGACCCAGTAACAGTTACTGTGTATTCCGTGAAGTTTGCATTCTCCCTTTTCTTCCTTGATCTTCGCTTGCTTCCATAACCAAGGGCCAACACTCTATATTTCTAGATGGGAGGTGAAGTGGATAATTTAATTTGGCCAACAATGTTATCAATTCACGTGCATCACTAGTTATGGAGGACGTAAATATTTTTTCATGTGAGGGGATAGCTACATCAATGACAAAGTGGCAGTGGATCCCATCTTGTTGGGAATTAATTGCGACGAAGTACTCCCGACGGCTACTTGTTTCGATAAAGTCGATTTTCTTTTCTTGGAGAGTTCGCCCGACTTGGTTGACTTTTGTTCTTTGATTTGTTTGGAATATTTGGTCAAGTTGGTTCTTTTGGTCAATCGAATATCTACGGTCAAATCATTCGACTAGGTTGACTCTCTTTTCTTTTTCAACCTGGCTATTGTTTGGTTTTTTGAAGCCATATTCTTTTATTCAATTAGTTTGAAGATAATCACAATCTCTTGATTTATAATTTCCATGCTTTCTTGGTTTATAATTTACTGGTTCGCTTGATTTATGGTGTTCATACTTGCGTGATATGGGGATTTCACATTCGACTGTCTTGGCTACTTCTCTTTCACTTGATTGACTAGCTCATTTGTTTAGAAGATGGCAAAGATCATGTCTTGGCATTAAACTTAATCTGGATTTTTTATTTTCTTCTTAAAGTATTCTTTGTGTTGGCCAAGGGATTTTTTCTCTCCTCGTGTTAAGTGTATTTGGCTTTAAATAGTGATTTTTTGGTGGTTCGAGTCAATGATCCGAAAAGATCTTTTAAACAACAATGGTTGGAATATAAATGCATGTGTTAATTAACCATTTAGGAAGATGAATGAAAAAGGAAGACTTATAGAAGAAACATAACGACCATATAAACATGTACAGATCTAAAATAAAGCATGAGGATCAACAAACCATAAACACCAGTGTGATAACAGAGTTCGACAATCTCGCCTACGTCTCCGGGCCTTTGTCCTAGTGGGTGAGGCTTTATTATTTTTATTCAAAGATTTGAAAGTACATCACAATAGTTCCAAAAAGGTTACAAACTGATCTGTTCTTGTTCTACTAGATCTCTAGAATCCAACAAATCTAACGACACTAAAATCGGATGACCGAAGCTCCTAGAAATGGTCCTCAAAGGTGCTCTCCTCAATATCTTCCCTACATAAAAATGGCTTTGGCTTGGAAAATATTTAGCATAAATCCATTATGATCCTCCTCCTTGGCTTCAATAAGCCCTAGTTTATATATATATGATGTTGGTAACCATAACCCAACATCTCCCTAAGATCTAGCCTCAAAAAGGGCCCAATATCCCCCATAAATGACCAAAATCTCTCAAATCTGTTGAGAAAATAAAAAAAAATCACTATTACAAGGTCAAAAACCCATTTTTCCATATAATTATGGATAAGCCCCTTTGGCCTGGGCGCGCACCCATTTTACACAGTCACATGGATTCATGTGGAAAAAAGCCAACCCCCTAAGAGTTGCATGTTGGCCCCTCCT